>LR751905.1:89671-125367 GCA_902729485.2 Mus minutoides | reverse complement strand
TTTTTTTTTTTTTTTTTTTTTTTTTTTTTTTTTTTTTTTTTTTTTTTTTTTTTTTTTTTTTTTTTTTTTTTTTTTTTTTTTTTTTTTTTTTTTTTTTTTTTTTTTTTTTTTTTTTTTTTTTTTTTTGGTTTTTTGAGACAGGGTTTCTCTGTATAGCCCTGGCTGTCCTAGAACTCACTTTGTAGACCAGGCTGGCCTCAAACTCAGAAATCCACCTGCCTCTGCCTCCCGAGTGCTGGGATTAAAGGTGTGCGCCACAACGCCTGGCCCCAGAAAATATTTTTATACCATGCTTCCTTGAGTCTTTTTGTTTCTTTCTCTGGTTTTCTACGAAGTGAACAATTATACCTCACTATGGTCTTACCACCATGATACTCTAAGCTCAGAGTCATGAGGGAATAATATTGACCATGTGCTATAAACTCCGAAACAGACGTGAAATGAGTCATTCTTATGTTAACCTCTTTATGCCAGGCATTTTGTCATCGTAACGCAGCACTGAAAAAATGCAGGGTTTATTATTCTTTTCTCCTTTAATTTTTTCTTTCAGTTTTTGAAATTACAAAAAAATTCCATCATTTCCCACACCTTATTTTCCCTCCAAAACAAGTTAACAAAATGGCCTTCTTTTTCATTAATTATTATATATGTGTATACGTGTTTTTTAAGATTTATTTATTCATGTACTTATATATAGAAATTAGTACTTTTTTCATAAACATCTTGACACGAGAAGATGTATCAGATGGTTGTGAACTGCTATGTGGGTTCTGGGAATTGAACTCAGTGAGTGTTCTTAACCATTCAGACATATCCTCAGCCCCCACATGTATTTTTCTTTAAAAGACTCATTTGTTTATTAGGTATACAGTGTTCTGTCTGCATATATTCATGCAGGCCAGAAGAGAGCACTAGATCTCATTATAGGTAGTCATGAGCCACAGGTGGTTGCTGGGAATTGAACTCAGATCTATAGAAGAGCAGTCAGTGCCCTAATATCCTGTGCATTCTTTATAATACGTCTTTTTTGAATGATTTCTTGGCAGACTATTTAGTATTGAATAACAGTTAGTGTGGTCTTTCCTGGGAAAGATTCTTTCTCCCACTTTCCTTAGTTGTCCTTGCTCGGTCTGTGTTTATGTTGTCATATGGGTGCCATTTTCAATGTGTCCTTTCTGATATTACTAGGAGACAAAGTTACACAGCAAGTTCCCTGTTGTTCTGGCTCTTAAAATATTCCTATTCTTCTTTTGCATAGGCACTATTCACTTATCAGCTGTGTAGCTTGGTTCTCTTGTGGGACTCCTAACAAAGTGGGAAAAGGTTTGCCTCTGACCCTGTTGTCCACCTTTAGGACCCTGTGCCCTAACTGTACTGCCTCTAGTCTTAATTGGAGAAGATGTGCCTAGACTCCTGTCCCCTGTAATTTTCCCAAATTTGGGAAGCTTAACTGGATAATTACAATGAAGCAAACAGAGAAAGAAAGCACAAAAGAATTAGCATATGCAAATGTTAGCTTTAATGACTTATTAGAGTAAATATATGCTAAAATACACATATATCATTCTATAACCAGGAGTCCTACATACATTTTAATATAATGGTTGTTGCATTAAGCAATCAAATTCTAGTAAAATGAAGGAAGTGAACATCACAAACAATACTGTGTTGCATACTCAGAGTTCAATGTATATATGCAGATATTTAGGGCTCTGAAAGTTATGGTATGTAACCGAAGATATTTCGGTGGTAAATAGACTTTGTACCATATACAATGGGATGAAAGATAGACTCTGTTTACCTCTCAGTCATGGTTTTCTCTCTGAGGCTTTCATATGAAGATTTTTAGCACTTCACATGTATGTCTAAGATATATTTTCCATCTTATTTCATGTAATAATTTTGAGAAAGTCTCCCAAGGTAGTCAGCAAACCAATGTTAGTAAATTAAAGAAGTTACTGTTGGACTGCCCTCCTCTGAGGACAGTACATTATACATCCCATAAAGGATTCACATGGTTCCACTGGTTAGCTAAGCACATCTTTGTAATGCATTCTCACCATTTGAATTTCCACTCAAAGAAAGTTCTCGCCTGAGCAGCATTCTCATCACAAACATATGTATCTCGTGTAAAATAAATACTTTCTGCCAATAAATGAAAAGTTTCTGGGAAAAACAAATTTTCTATTTAAAGGAGATTTTATTTGTTTCCACCAGTTTGAAAATTCAAAAAAAAAAGACTCATCAAAGTCTTCTATATGTCACACAAACAGCTTAACATACAGATGAAATTAAATGATATGTCATAAAATATGGTAAAAATATCTTATAAACTTCATGTGAAAATGTATTAACATAATTTTTCTTATAATTTTTTTTCACATTGCATCCAAACCACAACACCCTTCCCTCTTCTCCTCCCACGCCTTTCCTTACAAATGGACAATGATCTCTCTGATTAAAGTTGAGTGACATTCTTTTATCATTATAGAGCTGTGCCACTAGTAGTTATTTTATTACTGTCTTACTTCAGCCGAATAATAGAACTTTCTTTTAGGCACCGTGACCTATATGTGCCAGAGATAAGGCTATCATCTATCTATCTATCTATCTATCTATCTATCTATCTATCTATCTATCTATCTCTTTTTATATGACAGATCTGGTTTTTCTGAAGCTTACCATGTCATGTTGATCAGTCTGTCCTCTAACTCATACATTTACCTGCCTCTTTGCTGAGCCCAAGATTGTGATTTAATTTAGCAGTTTTGGGGACAGTTTTCATCTCATTGAATGGGCCTTAAAGCCAATCCAACAGGGGTTGGTTACTCATAATATATGTGGCACTATTCCACCAGTTGGCCTTACAGAAAGATTGCTGGTTTTGGTCACAGGGTTTGTTGCTGGGAAATACTGACGGGTCACTTTTCCTTGCCAGCAGTGTGTATAATACATTCCAGCCCCATGAAAGCTAGTAAGCATAGACAAGCTGGGCACCAGCTTGATATTCACATGTGCAATGATGCAAGTAATTGTATCTACAGAAATAAAGTCTTACTATTATGTTGTGAAGAGAAAACAATACATTTTGCCAATATTTTTGTTATGTCTGGGGGACTTACAGAACCCTTTGAACAATGACTCAACAAGCTCTAATCCATTCCTGATACTGGAGATTCAATATGTCAAGCTGTACATTGTTTCCATAATATATAATATTATAATATAATATTGTTTCATATATATAACCAACAGCAATAGGCTTCCAGATGGCTTTTCGATGGTTCTCTAGTACTAGTTATTCTCCGCCATCTTCCCTCACTTACTCTGCCCTCACATCTCTCTCTCTATGTAATCCTTCTCTTCTACATTGTCTTTACTACTTTATACTCTATTTCCCTTCTTTACAAGATACTAGTCACATATTAACTAACTATTCTCTGTGGTTATTCAGATTAAAGCACACATAGTAACATTTAAAAGCCAACAAATTCATATAAGATAAAAAAAATGCAGTATTTTTTTTTGGAAAGTTACCTCGCTAGGAGTGAATATTTCTTGCTTTATCTATTTAATGGCAGCTTTTATAGTTTCCTTTATCTTAACCACTGAATCATATTCTATTGCATTAATGTACCAAATTTTCATTATCCATTCCTCAGTTGATATATACTTAGTCTATATTATCTCTAAAACTACATGTAATGATGTATAAACATGATTACCATTGGTTTACCTAAGAAAGTATGCAGAAATAGGAACCTAACATAACTGTTGTTTGATAGGCTCCTTCCAGCAGTCAATGGAAAAAGATGCAGAGACTCAGGCCTAAACATTAGATGGAGCACCAGGAATCTTAGAGAAGAGTTGTGAGAAGGACTGAGGGAACTGAAAAGGACAAGGACTCCACAGGAAGAACATCACAGTCTACTAACCTTGATTGAATCATCGACCAAATAGCAATCACAGGCTGTACCTAGGCCCCCCTGTACATATGTAGCTGATTAGCAGCTTGATCTTCATCAGGGATCCTTAATCAATAGGAGCAGGGTCTGTCCCTGAGCCTGTTGCCTGCCTGGATGCCTGCCTGTTGATTCCATGCCCCTAAATCTGTCACCTTGTCTGATAAGGAGGATGTGCCTATTCCTTTAGTAACTTACAAACATTTAACTCTACAAACATTTTAAGAGAGTTTTTTCAGCTTCAGCATGGATTTAGGTATACATGAATGCTCATCCCACATTTCTCTTACATCCATCTCTTCAAGGACATAAGCAAACTTTACATTAGTACCAGGGGTATTTTCTGTTTCTACATTCAGGTTTCCTTTCCAATGAATCCTGTCATGAGCTGTACTGCACAATTTTTCTTTACATTCTAACTATAATTCATTATACACTTGTGATTTCATTATAACATTTTTCTTGATTTTGAAAAAAACACTTCAAAAGTAGGCTATCAATCACTGAACATGTGTACAAAGAAATGACCTTCATGTCTGGATTCTTTTATTTAATGCAATTTCTCTCACCTTGAATTAAGTTCTCAAGGTGGCCTGCAGTTTTTGAGCTTCTTGTTTCAAATTTGATTAGTGAATTCTGATTGGAGATAGAAAGATAGCATGCATGTACATTTATTCATAAATAGTATGTTTCTTTTACATATGTATAAAATTTGCAATTATGCAAAAATGCACAATGCACACATATACACATGACTTTCACAAAAAATAATAATAAAGTAATAATTCAGCTTTTGCCATTTTTTTTTCTTTTTTGTTTAGATTCAGTGTGAGTAGGGACTGGGATGAGAAGCAAGCACTGTAATAATTATAAGGTATTTGAATGCATATGTCCATCTTTAAAAAAATGTTTTCAGGCTTTAAATTCCCAATTATATGATCTAATGTGTTTTTCCTTAACTATTTAAAACAACACTAAAATTAGCCTCATAAAATAAAAAGTAAATATCAAAAATACAACTTTTAGTTTTTCATCTGAAGTTAAACTAACTCCTCTATGTTTAGCAATAATATGAAGTTTAAACTCATTATGATAGATTTCCATGTTTTACCCAGTAATTCCATATCCTAGCAACTGAATACATCAGTGATTTTTTAAAAAACAAATTTAATATATCTAGCAAAGTCAGATATGTATTTCCCAGAGTCATCTTGAGTGATCAGCAAAAGGAGACCTAGAATCCAACTGAGGGAAAGTTCTAAGTGTCTGTTTATCACTCTCATCCTAATGATGACTGTCAGGTTACCAATTAGATGACCACATAGGACAGTGCAGATATAACTTTACTTCAAACACCAAGGGCACTTAAAGTTTATTCCCCAAGTCTACTCATATAATCTCATCCTGCTTTCATGAAGTAGATAAGTAGAGCTCCTCTATCTGCTAGGAAGGACAAGAAGCAAGGTAAGGGAGAATACAAATCAGGTTTTCACAGTCCTATCTTATATAGGCAGATTTTATAATAAACATAATATTAATATTAGCATTTCTATTTTAATTTTAGTGATATATGTCAATATTTTCTTATAAGTAAATTATTTAATAAAATCTTTTTTCTTCTATGCCTACTTACATTATTATAATTGCTGTTGTAATTTCAGTATCCTGTAATTGACTTTTAATTATGATGTATGTCATTCTAAATTTTATGATAATCTTGCAGATACTTTGATATCAGGAAATTTGTTTATTATTATATGTTTATTATTGTCCCAGAATAAATAACTGTAAATTGTCATGAATTTTAAAAAGCCATTCATGAAGCTCCTTAATTATGGCATTTGTCCTAGACTAATTTTTAGTTAACCATATATTCTGCTATATCTCTTTCTAATAGTTCAAAACAATCTATCATAAATATTTTTAAAATTTATTTCAGTATCTGCTGCATCATTGTCTCTTTCCCACATAGAACAAACATATCTTACTATGTTCATTCATGGTCAGAGGCCATTTTTCTCCAATCTTATCTAAAGTACTATAAGTGGTTAACTGGAATAGTAAAGTCAATGTTTTTTAAAGTGCCTATTATGTTCCAAGTACCATGGTGTGTGCATCAAGTACTAGGACCTGCTTGAACGTAATATAGGCAAAGAGACAAACAATTTAAATATCCATTTCTTTTATTGTTTTATAGCTCAGCACAGTTGATTTTTAAATTGCATAGTAAAAAAGAATTATGTTGAGAAAGATGAGTAAATCTCTCTCATATATTCATGGATTTGGTGGTATACATAATTACGAAAAAAAACAATCACTTAACATGATTTAAGTAAAGGTGATAAATATGCTTAAAATGATTTTAATGTGGTTTGAAGCAGAAAAATACAATATATATATATATATATATATATATATATATATATATATATATATATATCTTTAACCAAGAAAATATATATATATATATTTTTTTTTTTTGGTTAAAAGTCAGAGTCGTCGGGAAAGGTCTTAGGAAAACTATGGCATTTGTGTATTTACTGCTAAAGAAAATCAGGCTAAGATTAAATATTCAATATATGACATTCAATAAATGAATGATTGTATATGATGATTATCTATTTCCCTACATTTACAGTTCAACTGAAGAAAAGACAAGTTCTCAACATGTCAGATGTAGATGGACTGATAAGATCAATGTTGGAAGCCCATCCTCAAAACGCCAATTCATAGATTGCATCTCCTGATTTCCATTTGCCATTAGGTTTGTGCTATTTATCAAAAGTCTTGTTTTCAGTTACAAAGCTCTTGTATATAAGAAAGCTACACTCTGGCCCATTTCTAAATCTAATCCTTCGAAGTAATATACTTTCCAAAGACTTAACTGCTTTACATATTTATGAATTTCTCCACAGGCCCCCTAAGGGATTCATTTCTCAATTGTGTCATAAGACACCACAGTGTACGCTTGGCTTATTTTTCCATCAAGTATTGTTTCACAGCTACATGGTGTTTTCTATTTGTCGTTGTCTGGAGCAAGCTGAGGATGTAGCATTGACCTAGCCTGCTCACTGTGCAGGATTCATGCCTGCAAGCCCTGGGATATGTAAGACTTAGCACTGTGCGTTTCTCTGTCATATCAGCAAGCTGATCTGCAGAAATACATTCTGACTGAGTAACCCTGAGGTAGACAGTGTTTAATTCTCCATTTCAAAATCTTCCAGGAATGGAAAAATGATTCAGCTGGAAGGCATCTGCCCTGTCAGCACCCTATTATCTTAACGCAGTGTTTACTCTGTTACTGGCTTCAGTTATCCTTACACAGTTTGATAATCATTTTGAAGCTAGCCTGGTGTATAGCTTAACACTGGCTCACAGTATGGGCATGTTTGATTTTAACATGATACCTATGGATTTCCATCTACTTTTCTTCCTTCTATCTCTGTTCTTTTTATTTGCGCTAATATCCTTCCCAAAAGATGACACAGGAGGAAATGATTTTCAAAGGTTGATAAGCCATTTGTTAATAATATTTAGTGCTTTTTTTTTTAGTCAGCAATTACTGAAGTATTGAGTATAATGTTCCACATCTAACCTAGTTAAAATGGTATTTCACTGTGTTCATATATGTCTTAAAATAAATCAAACTTAAATTTAAGTTATAACAAATCATATTGTTCTTCCAAATAAAATATCTTTAGCAAAAATTAAGCATTATGTATGTTCATGTATGTCTATAATTTACTCAGTAAAATAATATATTAACATTAATAAAAAGAAAATATTACTGCAAACATGGATTTTTCTAAATAGCTTATTGTGAACATTTAAATACCAACAAAATAAAATAGAAATTGTGTGTGATAAAGGAGTGAAAATGAATGAGTGAATGAATTAATGTAGATAAAGCAAAAAATCACTGATTGTAATATTAAAAATATTTTCCACAAAACATATAAATAACAAGGATATATAAATAATAAGTGTATCTGAACAAATATATATATATAAAATTTCATTATCAACAATACAAGCATTAAGTTTACATTTTTCATAGTCATGATTATAATGGTCAATTTTAATACAAACATATTTCATGGTATTATTTTTAAATTGTTTTGTCATTGTTTTACTAAATAAATATTTCTTATGTGTTTGTTATTTTCTTGTTATTGGTTTTTCAGGACAGTTTTTCTTTGTTTAAGAGCTGTGGCTGTCTTTTTGTACTCGCTTTGAAGACAGCACAAGCTTTGAACCCACAGAGATCTGACTAATTCTGCCACCTGAATGTTGAAGTTAAAATCATACCCCACCACACCTGGCTAAATAAATCCCTCTAGAGTTGTACTCTACACCATTTTCTATAACATGCTATACTTTGAATACTAATATAATTAATATCAAATCATGACTATATTAGTTTTCTTAGGTACCTTTTAATAAACTTTATCAAAATATCTATTGTTTCCATGTACGCAATGTTTAAAATTCTATAGAAATAATGTACTTATGTTTTTTATCTTTTAAGTTTCTTTTTAACTACATATTTTGGCAGAGGATTTTAGATTGGATTTGCAAAAAAAAATTAAAATTCATGTGTTTGAACGATCAAATCTTCAATTTAATTAGATACTTGCATTGCTATATAACTGTTTTCTTTCTAGCTTCTAGCTTCGTTTCCATTTCAATGAACCAATTTTTCATAATGAGTATGACTACATGCATAGTAATGTATGAATAAGGAGAGCACATATCATCCTCTATCATCTTATTTATATGTGCATGTACATGTGTTTGTGTATATAAATATGTGTATATGAATGGTTAGCCACATGTTTATATGCATAATTCATTAATTCATGTATGTTTGTAAGTATATGCTCATGTATATTTGTACATGAATGGTGTACATGTTTGTGGGATGAGTGTTTGTGTGGTAAGTGTTTTAGGTATCTGGTATATTAGAGTATCTGGTGTATTTGTGTGTGTATGTTGTTTGCTTGTTATGGGTGTGTGGTATGTGGATGTAGAGATATTTGGATGGGTAAGTATAGGTGTTTGCATGATTGGATAAGTGGGTATATAGAATCTGAATATCATCTTAGAAATCTACCATTATCTGATTATCTGGGTCAATAGCTTCTTGGTCAGCTTCAGCAGTCCAAGCATCATCAAGACCAGATTGCTATGAAATTTCTGATGAAGATTCTTTTTCATATCCATTTCTTACTTATTTTAGAATAGTTACAGATAACATTTTGATTCATCTGTGGGGATGAGTGGGGTTTTATGTACCGTCCCCAATTTTATCTCTAAGAGAGAAAAAGAAACAAAAAGAAAGAAAAAAAGGGAAAAAAAAAGAAGTAAAATCCAATGCAATTTTCCTAGCATACAAGGTTTCAATAAAAGTCTCCAGAGCTGAGTGATATAGTCATTTACATTGTGTCATGATTATCACAGCCTGTGTAAGAGCCTGAATCCCTAATTTAGTGAAAAGGTAATTTTGTTCAGAGTCTCAACACAATCAAAACCCCAATGCCCTCTTCCTTTTCTCTAAACCAGGAGCAAATCCATATCCCTCCTGCATAGATCCAAATTTCACGTACATATAAAACAAGATTCATCCCCCAGAGAAAATCTGTCCTGAAGGAGGGAGCAGCAGGTGACACTTGGGTATCTGTACCTCAGTAGCTTTCCCTGTACCTGGTTGGGTTGACCATGTTTTGGTCCTCTGATTGTTCTTATCTGACTGTCTGCATCAGAACCTCAGTAAGTCTACCTAGCCTTGTGACCATTTAGAGACTCAGAGGAAAGCAATGACAATCATGAGGTGACGAATGATGCTGGAGAATCTGGCAAGGAGGTCAGGGGCCTGCAGGGGCTTGGTGACTATCAGAAAACACCCAGAGGTGGAAGCTCAGAGGCTCGCTGGTGGACCATCACAGAACAGGGATGATCCCTAGAGCTTCCGTGTTCAATGTTTCATAGTCTTCCTTCTGACTATGAGCCAAATCCCTCAAATATTTTCTAATATGAATACATACACATTCCCATCTACACAATTTCATCTGTCATAAAAAAGGATAAAAATCCTGAAAAGGAAAAAAAATAAATAAATTAGTTGTAATAGCCAACTTTGTGGATTTACCACTTGATATGTGTTAAAAAAAATTGAAAATGATATGTTTTTTTGATAATTTTATATAGGAACTATTGGTAATATCCCTTTACTGTGTGTACAAATATATTTAGTTTCAAATAGTGACAGCTGTTTTTTTAATTGCCAAGCACTACTTTCAGATAAATGACAGGTAAAAATAATTGTTTTAGTTTTTATTTCTTTCATTGTATTGGTTATTTTAATTATTTACATTTGAAATGTTATCTCCCTTCCCAGTTTCCCCTCCACAAACCCCCTATCCCCTACCATTATCCACTGCCTCTATGAGGGTGCTCCTACACAAGTCCACCCATCCTGTCTCAGTGCCCTAGCATGCCCCTACCATGGGTCATTGAGCCTTCACAGGAACAAGGGCCTCTCTTCTCATTGATGTCCAAGAAGGCCATTCTCTGGTATATATCCAGCTGGAGTCATGGATCCCCACATGTGTTCTCTTTGGTTAATTTTGTTCCTGGGAGCTTTGGGGGTTCTAGTTGGTTGATATTCTTGTTCTTCCTATGGGGTTGCAAATCCCTTCACCTCATACAGTCCATTCTCTAACTCTTCCATTGGGGTCCGCACAGTCAGTATAATATTTGATTGCATACATCTGTTGCTCAGGCTCTGGTAGAGTCTCCCAGTTAGCAGCTATATTAGACTCCTGTAATTAAATGCTTCTTGGCATCAGCAATAGAGTCTGGGTTTTGTGTCAGCAGATGGGATGGATCCCTAGGTGAGGCAGTCTCTGGATGGCCTTTCCTTCAGTCTCATCTCTACTCTTTGTAGGGAAATAGGGAAGAGGGGGAGGAAAAAGGGGAGTCAGTTCAGATATGGGAGGAAATGAGGGAGAAGTATAGAGGGTCAGAAATTTGAAAGTAGGTATGCAGCAGTAGGGGAGGGGGAAATGGGGGTATCCACTATAAAGTCCCAGATGCCAAGAACCCAAAATGTTCCCACAACCAGAAGGGAGGACATTAAACAAACTACCCAACAAATGGGAAAATAAATGTTTTTACAGTGAATGTGTCGACAGAATTTAATAAAAATATATGCTATACACTTTATATTTATTTTAAATTGAATTTAACTAAAGTAAATTACAGCTGAGTTCTTATGCATGGACCATCAAACTCAAGTAAGCTACAGTTTACTTTTATTGTATAATCTAGGTGAATTAAATATATTGTCTTCAAGTACTCTATTTTCTCGTATTTATTGAAGATCCCTTTGTTCTTAACATTGAATAGGATCCTACTTGTCACTTGTAGTATGTTTTCTTCCTCTTACTTGGTGATCACTAAAATTTATGGTTATTAAGTAATATAACACTAAAACTAACACAACAGTAAATGTTATTTTGTTTGTTTGTTTGTTTGTTTGTTTGTTTGTTTTGGTTTTTCGAAATAGGGTTTCCTCTGTATAGCCCTGGCTGTCCTGGAACTCACTTTGTAGACCAGGCTGGCCTCAAACTCAGAAATCTGCCTTCCTCTGCCTCCTGAGTGCTGGGATTAAAGGCATGTGCCACCACACCCAGCTACATGTTAATATTCTTAAATTATATAGAAACCATTGTTTTTATAGATTATAATATTCACTACCTTTTAATATGATCTCAGTCTAATAGGGTTGTTAAAACAAATTGAGAACATTTTCATAGATTGTCACATTAGAAACTCATTCTTTCTAGTTCCAGAATCTAGAATGTCCAAGGTTCAGAACAAACCATATTTAGTATCTGGAGTGGGTCTTACTTTCTGGATTATAGATCTAAACTTATAACTGGCTTCACAAAGGAAAGAATATGAATAATATCAGAATCAGAACTTACAATAATATTATATTAGTTATATTTCTTTTTCCGTTGAAAAATACCTAAAAAAAAAAAACCCTCTTAATGGAGATAAAAATTGTGTGGCTGAAGCTGTGTTTGTGTGTGTGTGTGTGTGTGTGTGTGTGTGTGTGTGTGTGTGTGTGTGTATGGCCATGTCACTGCTCATGGAATGGAAGGGACTGGCAACAGTGAATGATGGAAATGCACTTTTCCTATTAGCCAAGAACAGCACAGCAAAGTAGTCAGGTTGCTTGCACAATTTCTGTTATGCACGATTGGGTTTCTATTTTCTTCATATTTTGTCATTTTGAGAGTCTTTTTTCCCAAGATTTTGAACTTTGTTTGATAAATGTATTGTAATTATTTCAGCATTTTTTTAGGTTGCCTAAATATTCAATTGAACTTTCCTGTTGTAATAAAGAAGTGTTTTAGTTTCATGAAATCTGTTTTCTAAATTTTACCCTTATTTCCTCAATGACTGTCAGCATAATGTTTACTATGTGTTTCTTATGTAGTCTGTACAATAGTGAATCATGTTCCATATATAAAAAATGGTTATAGACATAAATGGAGTTCTCAAAAGGAAAAATAGAAATGCCTAATAAACATTTTTAAAAATTATTCAATATTAGTCACCAGAGCTTATGCTTTTATTTCATTTTCTTCCAATCTAAAGGGATTCTACCATCAAATAACAAAAGGAAAACAAATTTTCTTGAAAATGTGGATGAGAAGGAACAGTTATTTACTGTTGATATGAGTGTGAAGGGGCAAAGCTAGTATTGAAATAATAGCGGATATTTCATTCCTTAAGAGGCTAGAAATAGAGCTGCTATAGCAGGTATACCATTCCTAAATAAATATGTATACTACAACTGTGATATATGCTCAATAGAACATTGCTGCTCTATTTACAATAGCTAGGACATGAAATTAGTTGAGTTGTCAATCAACTGAAAAATAGTCAACAATGTTTTTATATGTATGCATAAATAATTACCTATCTCTAACCTGCTCAATGTATGTCCTCGTGTTGATGACAACAAATCGCCCCAAAAGTTAGAGAGGATGTTATGTAAAATGTATTCCTAAAAAGCAATCTCAGTAATAAAAATGAGTTCATATTCTGGCTTGACATATTAGAAGAATATAAAGAAGTAACATATATTCAGCTATGATTGTGAAATTTTATTCAATAGGTGCCCCAAACCGTTTGTGATAAGGGTTTATTCAGTGGTTCTCAAATTATAAAAAGCATGTCATTACCCATAGAGCTTTAAAAATAGTAATATTCAGACTCTAGAACTAGAAATGAGCATCAGTTAATATTCCATACATCTCAGACATATGATATTTAAAATGGTTTTTCCAGCTTTGTTTTGGAAAATCTGGCCTAAAGTTCTCACTAATTGCATCTCCCAATATAAGTTTATGTATGTATGTATGTATGTATGTATGTATGTATGTATGTATGTATGTTTGAATGTATGCATGCATGTATGTAAGTATATATTTATTTATGTTTGTATTCTTTGTGTTCCTGTGAATGTACCTGTTTGTGTATATAACTGCTGGTACCAATATCTGGCAGTATTCAAATGGAGGTCAGTGAACAACTTTTTTTTAACGTTTTATTTCCAACTTCTTTGTGAAAGGTTTACTTATTTGCTTCTGCATATGACAGACTAGCTGGTTTGTGGTACTCTAGTGAATGTCCTGCCTCCCTTTCATGTGTTTTGCCTAGGAGAGCAGGGATTACAGATATGACCCACCATGTCCTACACTAATTGATTCCTAGAATCTAAATCTAGGAATCTTTAAACTTCCTAGACTGAACCGTTGCCCAATCACACTAATTTTCATTAATCTCTGAAAGTTATTTTCTTCAAAGATAATAAATAAATCCTTTAATTATAAACTACTGCTCTGAATTCCATCTGTATTTGACAAGCCTGTGTTGCTTTTGATGTCTCATAACTGCAAGCATCACTGTAGAATTCATTGCGGAGCCTTCTACCTTTACAAGTTTGCATGGTTTTCAGCTGGTTTTGAATAGCTCTTCTCTACTCTTATTTTATAGGATGGTTATAAATAAGCAAATACTATTTAATGAGAAAAGAGCCTAAGTTGCATGAAAATTTATATTCTCTTCCTGTCATCTTTGCTCCCAAAGTACGTATAATTTATCAATTCTGCCTTTTAAAGGATCATCCTGATAATTCAGGAGGAGGAATACTATACAATAAATAGTCTCTTTTGTAATTTCTACCATAACACACAGTATCAGTTACTAAGTAGTAATGATAACAAATTGTTGACATGTTTAAATGGGTGTTAAGAAGATGGGATGTATGAGAAACAAAACAGTATTTATTTTTTTAAGCTGTATTTATTTATATTTATAATTCTTACTCTTAATGCTCATCTTCCACCACTTGCCTGGGGTACTGGGGATTAAATTTACACAAATCCAGTTAAGGTCACTTCTGTAACACAGCAACAATGATTTTACCAATATAGTCTGAAACAAATTGAGGTCAGTGTGCATTTTCTCATAGCCTTGCACTTAGCTTTCTTCCATGAACTGCAGAAGGTTTCAATTTACTGAAGCACTGAGGTAGGTAAGATCCAATCAAAGTAAAAGGAAAATCAATACATGCTAACCTCGAAGGGCTAAATAGTAGTGACATCAGTCACCAGGAAAACTTGTTTGCAGGTTTGAAATACTATTGTTCTGTACAGGTATGGGGATGAAACTGTGACTTTGATCTGTTATAAATTATTTTCCCCTAAAATACTGAAAACGACCATAAAAAGATAACCAAGTGACTTACACTCTGTGGATAGAATGGTGCAGGGCATAGAAAGAAACAACTAATCATACAGATCTGGGAAAATGTGCTGTCACAGGATAAGAGTCATTAAAGTCCAAACTTCATAAATGTTTGTGATAACATTTATATAAATAAGTATTTCTCTTTTTTATCAATGCTTTAATTGCCTACATCAAAGCAGTTCATAAATTTTAAATAAAACAAAGTATAAAAAAGTTGGAATCAAATTATCACTAAAAAAGATGTATCAAGAAATGTGTATATAGGTTTGAACTTCCTTATAACCATGAAAATATGTCAGCAATTTATTAGCATTACCACTCAGTAGTACATCAATTTTGAGTACATTTGCATCTATGTGAACTCAGCTGTTAACATTAGTTCTGTTTTTACATTTTAAATGCAATGCCACCTATAAAATATGATGACACAAGTAATTTAAAATGCCAAGAACACATTAAGAGTTAATCACATACTTATTAACTGGGCTGGGCAGCTTACTAGGTCAAGGTCACCTAGAGTTCCAATGTGAGACAGAAGGAGGAAGGAGGGACAACAGGAGGGATGGCAGATGAAGTAGGAGTAAGGGAGGGAGGGAGGGAGGTACGCTTGTATTTAAAAATGGTTAAGTCACTCAAAGAGCAATTAGAATCATGTCACAGTGTATTTTGATTTTTTACCGGTATTTTTATAATATCATTATTCATTTTCTTTCATCACTAAATTGAATCTTTAGGCATTAGCTTCATATGGAAACTTTGCACCACAAATTTCATCCTAATATATTCAATTCTCAGACACTTAAATTTTGTAGAAGTTATAGCCTTTTATTTTGTTATTTTGTCTATAAAAATGTCAAATAATTCTGTGCATAGTACTTACTTAAGATAATTCCATAGGACATGTATACCTGAATTCATGTCAATATCTTAAACATTTCTCTCCTTATTTTCCTTTTATTTTTTGACTTGCCTAGTTAATCATTCCACATACAGAATTGAATTATCCTTTCATTTACATTTATGATATTGGTTCCTCATATCTATTGTTTCACTAACATGCTCTTTAATTTAGCAAAGATAAAACTTCCAGATATTCCTCACATTACAGCTAAGCAGACTGGATTTTTTTTTTTTTTTGAGAAATGTCTGGTTTTCCCAGAGAAGATTATGATTCATCCAGAAAGGAAATGGGTTTTAAGACAGGATACCTGAACCAAGAAGGTGAAGATTACATATCATCGCTGAGGGGCAGACACATGTAAGGACATCGCCTATGATTAAAAAAGTCTTTGCTACATGAATCAGGTTGGGACCAGATGGATACTGGCCTCTCTTACTTTTACCCTTTCTTTATCATCTAAGGCCTCATAAAAATTTGATTTAATATCTTGCCGGATCTCATCTTTTCCAGGTGTGATGCATAATAGGGTCAAGCAGTTAGTGTATTAATGTGAAAGGAAAACTCCCCGAGAACTGTCTATTACCATGTTAACCGACTGGAGATCTCAAGGGGACGATAAACAGAGGGAGACCATGACATGCAGTCCGATGAATTCTTGCTGCACTTTTTCTCCAGGACACTCTCTCTTCTTTGATAACTGTGATCATTTAGTCTCAGCTTCACTTAAGCCTTTTGCTTTTAGATTGATTGGATTGAATTTGGGGACTTGTACGTGCTAGGCAAGCACTGTACTGCTGAATGATGATACCAGTGCCATTTAAAGTTTTAAAAATAGAGATATAAGGTAGGCATGGTGACACATACCTTTAATTGCAGCACTTAAGAGGAAAAAGTAGATTGATCTCTAGGAGGCTGAGGTGTACACGTCCTATATTATAAACTTCGGGTCAGCAAATGCTATCTAGTGAGACCTTTTATCAAAATCAAAACAACTAGATGTATCTTCAAGGAGTGAAGAAAATATTTGGATGGCACATATAATTTTTTTCTACAAGTTAATCAAAATAACATTTTATTTTGTGAAGTCTGTAATATTTCATTAAAAGTACTTTGATGGTAATGTGGAGAACCCTTTTATGTTATAACAAATAGCATACCGCTTGTGTCACTGATATATCCTTTGCATGAATGCAAACTGCACTCCCTGCTATGTGTAACATACTGCAGTCAACTCTCTATGTTATGGTAAGCAGTACTTAGGACAGATTTTGTTGTTTGCTTGTTCATACTTTTAAATTTATTTATTCTTTGACAGTTTCCTACATGTATATCCCATATTCTGGTATTTCTTACCCCTATACATTTTCTCTCCATTACCTTTCTCCATTAAACATCATTGATCAACTAAGTCTCTATCCTATATCATATCAGTGTATGTGTGTGTGTGTGTGTGTGTGTGTGTGTGTGTGTGTGTTCGTGCTCAGGTGTATGGCAAATTATAAGCTAAGTTTTACCTTCTTGAATTTTATATCTTTTTTAAACCATGTCAATCCACCCAACAATGTTTTTTTAATAGATTCTATGAGAAAGACCCTTTACAAGGCAGCAAGGTCTACATTGATATCCATGTCTTGATTGGAGGAACACACTATTAAAAATATCAAGAGGCAGAGGAGTATTCAAAGAACTAGTCATTTATAAATATAATTATCCATTTTAATTTTAAACATAAATCTGTCATAATAAAGAAACCCAAAACTTTAAATACCATAAGAAATAACAGTAACAAATACACTTATTTGTTGTAAGAAAATTTCTAACAAGAAGGGTTTTATGCAATATTTGGATCCTTTGTTCAGGGTACATCACAACTTTCTCACTGCTGTAAATGATGCTGGACTTTGTGCATTGTTATTTTTGAGCCTGTATAAACCTCACACAATTACAGCCTAGTAGTATATAAAGATCTGAAATAAATGACTAGCTACTGAGGATAAGATCTGATGCCCTCACACAATGTTTGCCTATGTTTTTATAAGTGGAAAGCTGAAGTAAAAGCAAGAGTGTCCAGTATTTGTTGGACAGAAAAAAGATAGCACATAAGTATAAGAAAAATGAATGACAGAGAGATTATTCTATCTCAGAAGAGGAAGGCTTGGATACCCAGTAGAAATGATGAACAGTAGGAACCACTATAGCTTCTGTCTCCAGTCTCCCTCTTGGCCAAGTGTTCTCCCCACAGAGAAAATATTACCTTACATAGAAAAGCAAAGAAAAACAATACAAAACTAAACTAAACTAAAAATCAAAGAACCAACTTTCCCCATATCCACTGACTACTCTGAAGTTGGAGTCTGGATTTATTCCTGGCACAACTTCTATCCCTGAGGTTTCTGCAGGGTAAAGATGTGAGTGGAGCTGTTTTGTTCCCAACTTTTCTGTAGTGCCTGCTCCATGGCTTCTGTGGCCACCGTTCTCCCTGTTTTATGTATGGCCTGTCCTTGTTATGTCCTAATCCTACATGGCTCAGTTAGCAAGACTGTATGGTTTGTTTCCTATGGGTTAGGTGTGCCTTAGGAGAAAGGGTGAAAGTTTGGATTACTTTTGGGCTCCAAGAAAAAAATGGGCATGGGATCTGAGTGCCTATGGTTGAAAAGAAGCTAGGGCTTATATGGTAGAGAGGCCTAAGCCATTTTCTATTCTGTTTTATGAAATTATCTAAATCAATTACATATTACAATCAGATTTCCAAGTTCTGGCTAATGACTGTCATTGTCCAGTATATATGGAGAGCAAAATTCCATCAAATAAATAAAGGAAAATCACAAGTCTTAATTTTTCTAATTGGAGCTTACAAACAGCCTAAAGGAGAGTCCTTTGGCACAGATAATTTAGAATTTATGCTAGGTACAGCATCAAGGTAAAATGGAAGTTAGATCTAGACAATACAGGCATACCTTGAGTTTTGTATTAACCTAATGTACCTAAAAAGTAGGAGGGAAGAAATTGGGGACACATACTGTAATTTTCCCTCATTGTTGAACAATTGGAGCTTGTGAAAAATTTTCAGAACTATTGCATGTGTTATCTCAAAATTAGATGAAGAGATGGCTCTCCTAAAGCCCTTAGACCTAGCTTAAGTGCCTTCAAGTGGAGCTCCTAAAGGGTCCCAGTTGCCTACATTGGACATGTGGTCTGGTTGTATGGAAAGTGACCTCTAGATTGTGATCTAGATTGTTTCTGATTGTCACTCTAGAAAGTGATATAGATTGTGTCCGATTGTGTCATAACAAAAGAGCCAGAAGTGAGAAAGGAGACTAAAGATGAAAGAAATGGCTGCTTGAGAAGGAAGGCAGACATTCCCAGGCCTACTGAGTGCCTCAAATTGGGTTTATACTGATTATCAATAAATCCCAAAAATTTCATTGCTCATGGATACAAAGGTTACAAAAGAGCCATAGTCCCAGTCACCAAAACTGATAGTCTTACAGCTGGAAATTTCTTTAGTGTGAGTGCAGTGGGTGCCTGGGGTTCATGGAGGAATACAGTATGCACGTAGAATGGACAGGGGAGCTCTGACAACATTATTGGGCTGACAGTGCATTCTGGAGGCTCTGCTGCAGTTTGGCACCCCAAATCATATTTCTCAGCATACAGACTAAATAAACAAGAGTCAGAAAAGAGACTGAAATCTGATCTCAACAGCTAAGAAAGTTTTTATTAGTGAACAGAATGCAGGGAATGTATCCCATCTCTTGGGTTGGAAATTCTGCACAGGATAAAAGGTGGCTGGGACCTCCTATAGGAGAGTCTGGAGCACTTGGAAATCAGAAATTTAGTACTTCTGTGGGGAATTCAAGGGGCTTTCTCTAAAATGCTTCCTCAAACAAGGCAGGCTGCCACAGCAGACATTTCTTTCTAGGTTGTGGGTCACTGGCAATGGTTTACTAAGCCAGCTGTAATCTCATAGGACTCACATTTTTACAACAGTGGCACTGCCTCACCGAACTTTAGTCTCTCTGTCTCCTGTGGTCTTCTGCCTGCCCATTATCTGTTGTATCTGTGATTAGTCCACCACCTCTTCCAATAAATAAATAAATAAATAAATAAATAAATAAATAAATAAAAATGCTTTGCTCTGTTTTTATTGAACAGCACAGAAAACATGATACATGATATGGGAGAAGAATGAAGAATTATTGTTTTTCACATACTGAGTTTTTTTTTTTTTTTTATATAGTACATGTTCACCTGTATGGGAAAGGCACTGCTTAAAGTAGGCTAAGCCTCCCTATATTAACAAAAAGTAAAGAAGATTGGTCCACTTACATGTGGCCTACATACAGGCTCACAGGTCTGAGTCCTATCTGATAGAGTCAGAACCTATCTGAGGGTTCCTCTTTTCTAGGCAACTATATGATACTATCAAGATAACAGTGAACATAAAATCTGACTTTATTCTTTTCTCATGGGTACCAATAGCAACAGCTAAACAGACAGGTTTAGAGACCTCTAGGACATTTTTTTTTAGCCACTCCTAAGTTTGTGTCCCATATCTGAGGCTAGGATTAATTTGCTTTTAAATCATTTGGAAAACCAAATGATTTAACAAATCAAAAGAGCTTCATTATCTAATACCTCATTTGCAAGGTGTAGACAGAATTTAAGTCATATGAATCAAAGCAAATAACAAATGAATATATGTATCTGTATTTTAAGAGATAAACAAAATAGCATAAATGTGGGCCTTATGTGCCTTAATCTCTTACTGCTTATTTTAAAAGAACAGAAATACTTTTTATTAAAGAATTGTGTAAAGGAAGTATGATGCAGTAACATGGTTGCTTTGGTAAGGGAAGACATCCAAAGACCTTCTAGGTTCAGCAGGAATGCAGACACACACTTGTTATACACATTTAATCCCAAACACTGAGAGTAAAATTAGTTTGTAGAAGGAAGTAGCCATCTTTGAAAGTGAAATCCAGTTGGGGGTCAAAAAATGTGATGAATAACAGAATGTTTTGGCAGAATGAGTCAGGGTTTGGCTATGTCCAACTCACAAGTGAAGAGACAGGAAATACAGGTCTTAAGAGAGCAGCCCAGAGAGTGTAGTTCACACAGCACAGTGCAGGGCAGCAGACCAGTGGAAAGCAGAGAATAAGAAGGAGCCAGGAGATTAGAGCATATTGCCAAAGATATTTGAGGCCAAGCAGAGGAATTCAGTGAAAAACTAAGAGAAGCCATATTGAATCAGTCAATTTGGAGAGGGATTTGAGTCAGAATTGAGTTGAACCAATTTAGAAAGAGCTAGAAAGAGTAAGACTTTCCAGCAATAAGTCTCAGAATCTGAAACATTCTTGGTCTAGGTTAGGTGATGGAGGCTGGAAACTGAATCCTTTATAGTCAGGACTTGTAGAAGATTAGATTGTATGGAGGTGAGACATTTCCAGGCCTAGGTCTAGAGATGGTTAGTGAGAAATGCTATGGGATCAGCCCAAGCCATGTATTCCCAAAACTTGGGTACAACTACCACCTCATCAATTCATCTGACAAAATAAAAGTGGCACTTATATTTATAGAAAGAGTGAAAAATGATTAAATAGAAATGACAATAAGTTGGGTTGGGACCTTGTAGCTCAGCTTAAACTGCTAAATTACACTAATACATTATCCTTTATTTCAGTTGCCAATCTGGCAAATATTTTAGTAAGGTTTTTTTTTATTGTTTGTTTGTTTGTTTGTTTGTTTTTGTTTTGTTTTTTATTTATCTTGTAAAACTGATGCCAAGAATAGCAATGATTTCAATTGTTCTGTCTTCAATATCTAGTATCTAAACCTGGTCATCTGGACATTTTCAGAAAACAGGTGCTCTCTAAAAGGTTGTGAATTAAACAAGCATTTTTTCAAATGGATGTGAAACTAACAAAAAGTTGACATTTTGACATTCATATAACTCAATGTTTTCTCTTCAATCTGGTCTTTGGGCTCCTTTGATCAAGTCTCTTAGACTCAGACCTCACCGTGCTAATCCACAAGGTCATAGAATAATATACTTCTCAAATTCCTCCTGAATGTAATTAACTTCCTTTCTGGTTCAAATTTCTTTAGTTAAAGCAATTCTTTAAGCATGCAGGCTTAAAATGCATTTCCAAATGTCTGTATGACCCAAGCCCATCACTGTTGCGGAGGTCACTGGTTGTGACAGTAGGTTTGTCATGTACTAAGACCTTTTGTCATAATGTGATGAGTACTGGTTCATTTGGTGTGAGTCTGTCATTCCATTTTGGAAAAATATTGATAATTTTGTACAGAAAATGCAGAAAGTTCATTTTGTGACTAAATATTAGAAGCTAGCAATGTGAAGTTTTTACATGTTGCAGTAATACAGAAGTTGCATACCATAGAAATATACAAATTCCCATTATCTATAGAATTATATAGAATATAAATGATGACACTATACATATAAATTCACAAGATAAAATAAAAGTTTAAAAGAACTATGAAAATGAAAATTAACTAGAAATAAATTTCTTAAAGTATCTCCAAGTCCTAGAATATATGCTGCCAGGAAACATAATTAACTTTCTTGAGAGTAATATGAAATAGTAAAATCAATTTTGCTAGCTCTCAGAATCTTTATATTTGATATTAGCATTAAACAAAATAAATACACTGTTTTAAGAAATAGTCATAGTGATAGTTTTAAATTCAAAGGAATTTAATTTCCTTCTGTTTATTTTTCTTTCAGAAATGTTTAACATTTTAAAATGATATTTAAAATATTATTTTTCTTAATGTTGAATTTTAGAATCTATACTTATGATTTATATATTATTTATATGCTCAATGCATTTACTAATATATTTTATGGTAAGTACTAGCAAACTAGTAATGGTGAACAGTTCAGACCATTGCTTCATTGAAATATCTTGGTATAGAGAAAGTTATAAACATAATAATTTACTGAATAATCAACCTATTAGTCTACTTTTCCCAACAATAGTTTACCCTTCAGTCTGTGCTATTATAGACTAGCTATTGCAGTGGCCACAGATTTATCTATTGCCTCCTTAGACATTAAACAACAACTTGATGTAAGCTGCTTGTTCTACAGAAAGATACTCTTGTCCTCATATTCTCAGGTCCACAAACTCATAGACACGTATGGAAAACTCTGATGTGAATTATGTATAGGTGCAGTGAGCATAAAGACAAAACACTTGGTAGTTGGCGCTGAAGGCTAATGGGAAGATGGTATACATCTTCTAACACATCCTCCAACTTGTTTCACTCATTAGTCTTGAGATTATTTGTAAATGAACTATCCTCATGTGAATATTTATCAAAATTTAACATGCAAGGAAGAATACAGGTTAAGTCCTGAGAATAAGGTTGAACAATCATGTGTACTCTTATTTGCAACTAATTTGGGTGGAAATAAATAAAAGAGGGAGTTGGGTTGTTCCGAGGATATGGTGACTCTTCAATATGAAGCAATAATTATATATATATCAATATATTGTGGGCCTTTTGTATGTTATTGGAAAATTCTAACAAAGAAAAGAACCACAAGATACCCTGACATTATGAAGTATATCATCATTCAGAATAACCAATCTGACTTACCATGAGTAAAATATAAAGACTCAGTTAAAAGCTAGTGTGAGAATATTTCTTGGATATTATCAACTATCCTATAGAATAGAGAATACATATTGATTTGATGGCCAATGTTTGAAGTTATGATTAAAACATGGTACTAAAGAACCAACACATCAATACAAGAAAATAACTAATATATCTATAGGCATATAGTTCAAATAGCAGTTATACTTGATAAAAATCATTTAAAATGTGTTTGTGATTATAAGACCATTATAGATGTTTTTTCCATTGATTGGCTACAGAATACCATGGGATGTGATTATATGTTAATTATCATTGATGAAATAACATAGCATCTTACATAACTACCGCTCTTTATGACTTTTACGTGCAGCTATTAATGCCTATGAATATATATTGCTGTATGTGTGTATAAATTGAAAATATACAATGCTTGCACCTTGTATTTACATACTTAAAAGTTATTGAAATGAAAGAATAAACAAATAAATCCAGGTCTGGAGGGATGGCTCAGAGTTTAAAATGTATACATCTATTGAAGTAGACCAAGTTCAGTTCCTATCTGCTTAGTCAGCAATACACAATTATCTGTAGCTCCAATTTCAGGGGATCTTACACCCTATGCTTGTCTGGAAAAATATGACTTGCATTTCTATCAACCCACAAGTAGACACACATTCTAAACTAACACAATAAAACAGAAGTAAACATAATAAAAGATTTGAAAAATAACAATCTTCAAAACATGAAGGATAAGAGGTTTAAAAACCCAAATACATAAAATACTTAAAAAGAAAGCAAAACCAATATTAAAATAAGCAAATATGTAATGGAATCATAAAGTAAGAATGAACATGCTATTTCAAAATCAATATGCAGTGTAATGAGTATGCTGTGATTAGATATTAAGATGAAATCTCAAATAAATAAAATAAAGTCTTCATATTCTTTTGTAACAATATTTGCTGAACAATTGCTATGGCAGATAATATTTGATGTCTCAAAGTAGAGAAAAAAATAAACTGAAGTTATTTTTAATCATAACATGGAATAAAAAGAAATATATAATAATTATTCAGTCCATATACTAGTAAGTGCTATGGCTAAAAATTCTTGGATCTGGATACATAATTCTTGAGATGAAAATGGTCATTGCTGACATGCCACTAAATTAAAGAAGCAAAAAATAATTAGACTGAAATTTTCCTCCTGTTAATGATTCCCTTAAATTGAATGATGATATGTTAAATTAAATTAAATATCCAATGATATTTTAAAAGTGACAGGAAGCACAGGAAGCACTAAATAATTTTTTTTGTGTGTTAAAGTGTGGGTTAGAAGATTTGAGCTGAGAATAAAAACGAATAAAGCAAAACAAAATAAAACAAAAATTTCTTCCTTCAATTGAGGGAGTAAAAGTATGGAGAAAAGAAAATTCCAATCTCATGATTAGATATTACAGAATCAATTCACTCAGTTAGTATTAATATATTTTAAATATTGTCAAGAAAATATTTATTTGTCACTTATTTATAAACTTTATTTTTTATATATCCAAGTTTAAAATATATACTAACAGTACAAATGATATATTAAAAAATGTTGACAACCACATTTGTAAATTAACCAATATCATATGGTAATCATTTCATAAAATATAAAAATTATACAACTCTATAGAAATAATCATAAATCTCTGAAATTTTCAGTAAATTAATCTAACTGAAATGAATGAAAATTTATACCTAAGTATGTAGAATGGGATAGAGTAGAGTAGAATAATTATTGTTGTTTTGTGAATGTAAAAGAAACAAAGTTTGAAAAGGATTAGATGTGTAATCAGAGACAAAGAAATCTGACAAAATGATATGAAGATATTTAGAAAGAGTAATTGAAGATAAAGCTAATTCCCAAATTATAGAGTGCTTCAGAGTGCAGTATTGAAAGCTAAAATTGATAATTTACTTTTAAGATACTGAGATAAATGTGTCTGTTAAGCATGTAAATGCAATTTATGAATATGCAATAAAGTATATATCAGTCTGCTGTTGACAAGAGTGGAGCGAGGACCGTAAATGGTAAAAGCCTTAATCATAGATGCCTGCTTGGGGAATTATTGCTTTGTAAATACCTCAACTAAGGAATTAGAAATGTATAAATGACTGGACCTCCAAATTAAATTTAAATTAATTTATAGATAAAGTTATATTTCATGAACAGCTAACAGGCTAGAGCTAAACATTTGGAGAAATTTGAGAGTGAATCATGCACCAGGGATGACCATTCAAAATTGTGAGCTAGTTGCTCAAATTTTATGACTCAACAACAGTAAACCAAATACACCTTGACCAGGGTCCCTCTTTGCCTCTTGAAATTGTATTTGGTGAGATAATTTCCTCAGATATTGGGTGAAAGGTTAGATAAATTGCATTATTCCTTTTCATTCTTAAGAAATGGACATTCATAAATATGTTTTAAGACATTTGTATATGTCTTACTTATATTCACATTGAAGATTGTGAAAGTTTTGTGCAGGAGGGAAGGTTGTAAGTGGTANGCACTTCTCTTCTGTTCTGTGACTGCAATCCTGGACCTACACTGGACATAGAAATGGATTTGTTTGATTGTCTGTCTGTCTGTTTGTTTGTTTGTTTATTTATATTTTTAATTTATTTTTATTAGATATTTTCTTTATTTACATTTCAAATGCTATCCTGAAAGTTCCCTATACCCTCCCCATGCCCTGATCCCCCACCCGCCCACTCCCACTTCCTGGCTCTGGCATTCCCCTGTACTGAGGCATATATAGTTTGTAAGACCAAGGGACCTCTCTTCCCATTGATGGCCGACTAGGCCATCTTCTGCTACATATGCATCTAGAAACATGAGCTCTGGGAGTACTGTTTAGTTCATAATGTTGTTCCACCTAAAGGGTTGTAGACCCCTTCAACTCCTTGGGTAATTTCTCTACCTCCTCCATTGGGGGCTCTGTGTTCCATCCTATAGATGAATGTGAGCATTCCCGTCTGTGTTTGCCAGGCACTGGCATAGCCTCACTCGAGATAGTTTTATCAGGGTCTTTCAGCAAAATCTTGTAATAGTGTCTGGATTGGGTGACTGATTATGGGATGGATCCCAGGGTGGCATAATCTCTGGATGGTCTATCCATTTGTCTTAGCTCCAATCTTTGTCTTTGTAACTCCTTTCATGGGTGTTTTGTACTCTACTCTAAGAAGGAAGGAAGTATGCATAGTTTGGTTTCATTCTTCTTGGTTTTCTTGTGTTTTGCAAATTGTATCTTGAGTATTCTAAGTTTTTGGGCTAATATCCACTTATCAGTGAGTGCATATCAAGTGACTTCTTTTGTGATTGAGTTACCTCACTTAGGATGATTTCCTCCAGATACATCCATTTGCCCAAGAATTTCATAAATTAATTGTTTTTAATAGCTGAGTAGTACTCCATTGTGTAAATGTACCACATTTTCTGTATCCATTCCTCTGTTGAGGGACATCTGGGTTCTTTCCAGCTTCTGGCTATTATAAATAAGGCTGCTATGAACATAGTGGAGCATGTGTTCTTATTACTAGTTGGAACATCTTCTGGGTATATGCCCAGTAGAGGTATTGCTGGATCTTTCAGTAGTACTATGTCCAATTGTCTGAGAAACTTCGAGAATGATTTCCAGAGTGGATGTACCAGCTTGCAATCCCACCAGCAATAAAGGAGTGTTCCTCTTTCTCTACATCCTCACCAGCATCTGCTGTTATCTGAATTTTTGATCTTAGCCATTCTGACTGGAGTGAGGTGGAATTTAAGATTGTTCAGATTTGTATTTCCCTGATGATTAAGGATGTTGAACATTTTTTCAGGTGCTTCTCTGCCTTTTGGTATTCCTTAGTTGAGAATTCTTTGTTTAGCTCTGTACCCCATTTTTAATGGGGTTATTTGAATTTCTGGAGTCCAGCTTCTTGAGCTCAAGAAGTTGTTTGTTTATGGTGGAACAAAGAAATTTTAATTTCATTCTGAAAATGAATGTGTTTGAAAATGTTGGCCCCTTGTAAAACATGAGAGATCTACTCACTGCAGCTTCTTCACTACTTCTGCCACTTCAGATTACCTGGGGTCAGTTTAACATTGTTTTCTAATTCCTTCAATTTTAAGGATAATATTTACAATTGTCTACCATTAATTTCTACTCTATGTCCATGTTAGGGATGGGAAATACCATTTTCTTCTCCTGATGTATTTTGCTTGGGTCTTTATTTTTATTATTTTATTAATCATTTTATTTGTTTATATTTCAAAGGATATCCCCCTTCCTGGTTATCCTTTCACAGACACCCTCCCACCTCCCTATTTCCCGCCTCTTCTTTGCCTCTCTGTGAGTGCTCCTCTACCCACTCACCCACTCTTGCCTCACCACTCTAGTATCTCCCTATGTTGAGGCATCAAGCCTCCACATGATCAAGGGCCTCCCCTCCCGTTGATGTCAGATAAGGACATCCTCTTCTACATGTGTATCTGGAGCCATGGCTCCCTCCACATGTACTCTGGTTGGTGGTTTAGTCCCCTGGGAACAACCCAGATGTCAATCAACAGAAGAATAGATACAGAAAATGTGGTAAATTTACATAATGGAAAATACCATTTTTATAGCAAGTCTTTAGTCAGACATCTTGATTGACTCTCAGTGGTCTCGAATTAGGTTAACATAAAACTAAAGCTCTACCACCTTTCATAGGGAGCAGATAATGGCCTGAGAAAGACAAGTCCTGAGTGACTATGTTAACATGACCATAGTCAGGTGGATGACTACAGGAACTTAGAGCCCTTGGAAATCAACAATAACAACAACAACAATAACAACAACAACAAAATGTTTCTGATATGGTCCAGGTAAGGCTAAGAACAGTAAGACCTTGCTCTGTCTAAGTACTATAGTTTACAGATCAATTGTCAGTGTTCACATAATTGAGCCACTATAGCTTTCTACTCTTCCTAGATGTCCACAGGATAAGGCTTTTGGCCTCCTATTACAAACCTTCCTGATATGCTGGACAGAGCCATCTCTCTGAGAATCAGAGTTGCAGAGTATTATGTACAAGTAAGTCATAAAGAAAATCCTAAGTAATTCCAAATAATCTGTACATGTGCCGGTTTTTCCTTCATTCTCTTCCTACATCTAGTCAGTCCAGATTGGTATGGAGGATTAAAATAGATCTGTGATTGCACTGGTATTGTGGTAAAGCTTGATTAAATTAATCTTGGTCTGTCTGTGTCATAATTGGGGAATTAACTGGGGTGTAAAAAAAGCAGCCATTGTATTAATTTTCCAAATACATCTATATTAAAACTACTGCAACAATATTTGGTATAAGGAATTGGTAACATGTATTGAATCTGAGGTCAAAGAACTGTGAAGAGAGACGACTATATGTATTCCAGACCCTCATAATATTTGCATTTAGGTCCTTCCAGCTGAACTCTCATGATATCTCTGTTTCTCCCTTTTTGCTAAGTATGCCTCCTCTTCCTCTTCCTCCTCCTCTTTCTCCTCCTTCTTCTTGATCTCCACCTCCCCTAGTTCACAAAAGTCCTACTCTATTCTGTCTTCTGCCTAGTCAATGGCTGCTCAGCTCTAATTGGCAAGGCAGGGAATAAATCGTAAGCATTCTTTACCAAATGAGACAGTATTTTCTTTCTTTTTTTTTTTTTCCTTCTTTCTTCTCAGTCAGCTTTATTCTGGAGCTCCTGAGACAGTATTTTCTTGACTTGAGCATATGAACATCAGTTCCATATGTAAATTAGATATGAAGGTAGAGAAATAGGCACTTAAATAACACAAGTATAATGTTTACACTCTGCACAAAATATTAGGTCTACACGACATGGCAAATTTATTGGTCTGAATGATTTTTATGGAATTAAAAGAACCCATCCATAATGATTTGTTTAGTATGTGATTGGTTTATGTATTCATTTAGTGATTTAATTGAATATATGAAGTACCAAAATAAATAGCTGAGGTTGACTAGTGTAAAAAATACTCAGCTATCAACTGTTTTGGCACAAGATTTCACTATTCACTTGCAGTTAAAGTCTCTTGTTATACTTCTGATGACTTCATTTGTATGTCACTACATGGAAAGAATTGAAAAGTCCACCATAGATTAAAGTTCAGTTGAAACTCACATCCCTGAAGAGTCTAAGCTGACATTTACAAATCATAGAAAGTATATTTGTCTTTGTAAATATAGGTTATTTCAGTCAGAATGATTATTTATAGCCATATACATTTTAATATAAATTTCAGAATTGTATTTTCTTACAACAAAAGTAAATTCAATTGTTTGAATTACTATATTTTATTAACATTCATTAGGTGATAAACTTCTTGACAATTTAAGGTTTCTGGCTGTAGTGATTACAGCAGTAATAAATATGTATAGCAGTTATCTTTATAGTAGGATTATAGAGTATATTGGGTGTGTGCCCAAGAATAGTGTAGCTGCATAATGTGTTAGATCTATTTCTAGCTTTCTGAGATCATATCATTACTCTGATTTCCATATTAATTTCCAAAAATTAATTTCCCAAAATTAATTTTCCACCATCAGTCAATAGATGTTCCTCTATCATATTTATTCTAGCATTTTGAGATCTTTTTTAAAAATCTTAGTCATTCTGGTTGTGATATGATGAAATCTCAAAGTAGCTTTAATTTGTATATATTTGATATATTGGAATATTGAATGTTGAACATTTGTAATTGTCTGTGAATTATTTGTATTCTATCTTATGAGAACTCCATTCTAAGTCCCATGCCCCATTTCTTAATAAGATCATTTTAAAATTATTATCTTTAATCTTTTTTAGTGTCCAGTCATTTTCACCCTCATCTTCTTCTGCCCTCCAACAATTCCCCATCCCATTCTTCTTCCCCTGGCCACAAGAGGGTATTCCCTAACACTAACTCCCACTCCTCCACACCCATCCTGGCCTCCCTATTCCCTCGAGCCTCAAGTCTCTCAAGGGTTAGGTGCATGAAGGCCATATCAGGCAGTCCCCTGCTGTATATGATAGAGCCCTCAGACCAGATAGTGTATGTTGTCTGGTGGATGGCTCAGCGTGTGAGATCTCAGGGGTCCAGGTATGTTGAGACTGCTGGTTTTCCTATGGGGTTTCTCTTCTCATCCATTTCTTCCAGTCCTTCCCTAAATCAACCACAGGGTTCCCTGACTTAAGATCATATGTTAGGTAAATATCTGTTTCTCTCTCAGTCAGCTGCTTGTTGGTTTTTATTGCTATTGTTTTGAACTTTTGTTGTTTTTGTTGAATTCTCTGTAGACTCTAGACACTAACCCTCAGTTGTATGTAAGGGGCAGTTGTCTAATTTCAAGGAAAAGGAGATATTAAGCACTTAAGGAAAAGAAAGATAGAATAAGAAGAATTAAATGGGGCAAGAGCATGAAGGGTATGTTAGAGGAGGTACTACATGCAGATGGGAGTCTAGAATTACTGTTCTCTGATAGGATCTACCACACCTGAATGATAAAGCTGCAGGTTCTTAGAGCCAACCATTTAACTGAAGTCAGGAACCCCTATGTAGGCATAAGGGAAGGGTTAAAGGAGCTGAAGGGGATGGCAACCCCATAGGAATACCAATATTGCCAACTAATGTGGATCACTGGGAGTTCCCAGAGACTAAGGCATTAACCAAAGAGCATACACAGTCTGGTGCATCTGCCATTGAATAAGTAGCAGTTATATCATGTTAGGTGTTATTATCACTTGGTTATTGTTTTCATTTAGTCTACAATAAACTACAATCCAATAATGGAGGACACAGGCTTTTGATCCAGAGCTTGAGCATTAGTGACCCAGAGAAGCATATGTCAAGGCATGGGAGTACAAATATTTAATCCTAGAATACAAAGACAAGCACATCTCCTGAGTTCAAGGCCATCCTGGTCCAGAACAAGTTCCAGGTAAAGAAAATCTTACATCCAGGTATATACTTTAATGCCAGCATTCAGGGATATGACAATCTCTGAGTTCAAGGTCAATTTACATAGCAAGACCCAGGAAAGCCAAGCTTAGACAGTGAAGGGGTTGGAAACAGAAATCTGGTGGTAATGTAGTCGAATAAGGGGAGGGGTATGTTCAGCTCTAGTAAGGAGCTTATGCTATGTGCATCTGGCTTTAGAGTCAAGAATAAAAGGGAGTATTGTGACAACTGATGTTGGGTAACTGTAGCTAAGAAATTAGCAGTGATTAAAAGGAGACCAGCATTACTGAGGTAAAATCTCCTAGGAAGTGTTTTTCTGAGAGCACAAATAAGCTGTGTTCCAGAAATCGCTAAGGTTCTACCTCATGCTGTATCTGGATTTGGCAATGTTTAAGAATCATCCAGTGGGTACTGGCTTTGAAGTCATGAAGTCATGAAGGGTTCATGGAGAGAAGGGTTCATGGAGAGAAGGCCATTGTTAAAGATGCAGTCTCAGTTTCCGTTGATGACACAGAACTGTTTCCCAGGTAAAACAACATTTACACACATGACTCATAGCAGTTGCTATAGCACACAGTAGACCTGGGCAAGATACACCCAAACCGAACATCAAATAAGGCAAGGTGCTGGCTATGAAATCCCATCTGTTGCTGAGGTCTATCACCACTCTAGAGTGGATGGGTCATGCCAATAAGTTGAGGTTTTGCTACCATGAAGGGAGCCTATGAAAAACTATTGGTGAAAACTAGCTGTAATGGAACTTTCCAGTGAATTGGAAATGCCAGTAGTGCGGAATGATCACCAAGAACAGCTGCAGCAGTAAAGTGGCGTCTACCAGAGCCTAGACTACTATAGAAGACAGAGCTGGAGAAGTTACCCAAGTCCTTTGGAGGTACGCAGAAAATCATGTGTGGATCTCAGATATTGGAACAAGAAACTGTTAAGTTAAAGTTGGCATGGACACCCCAGGATGTTAGTGATGTAAGAGTCATGGTATAATGCCTGAGAAAAGCCTGGGAGTGGAAACAACCCAGGAGAAAGAAGTTTGTTTCTGCTGAATGGCATATCTGCTAATAGGAGTCAACAAGAATTAAAGCAGGTGGAGATCTGAAGAGCACTTTTAGATCAGACATAGAGACTTGTGGTTTGGAGTTTGTCCAGCTGGTTTCCAGTCTTGTTTTGATCCAGTATTTCCCCACTATGACATTTTGATGTTGAAGGTACGTGATCTGCTTTTTTTTTCCCCAACAATTTTTATTAGATATTTTCTTCATTTACATTCCAAATGCTATCCTGAAAATACCCTATAACCTCCCTCCCCCCACCCTACTCCCCTACCCACCCACTCCTGCTTCTTGGCCCTGGGGGATAAAGAGCTAAACAAAGAATTCTTAAGTGAGGAATACCTATGGGGCTGTGATCTGCTTTTTGACTTTTATTTCATAAGGTATTGCAGTTAAGAGACTTTGAACTTCGGACTTCTAACATTTTTGAAACTATTAGAGACTATGGAACTTTTGAAGATGGACTAAATGTATTTTTTATTATGAAATAGCTATGTATGGCCCTCATAGACTTATTTGTATGAACAAGTGGGTACTAGGGATTGGAATGTGGTAACTTGAATATGCTTAGCCCATGGAGTGACAGTGTTAGGAGATATGGTTTTGTTGGAGTAGGTGTGGTCTTGTTGGAGGGAGTGTGTCACAATATGGATAGGCTTTGAGACCCTCATCATAGATGCCTGAAAAATCAGTCTTCTCCTGGATGCAGTTCGATCAAGATGTAGAACTCTCAGTTTCTTTTCCAGTTCTGTATCTGCCTTGATGTTGCCATGTTTCCTGCCATGATGATAAAAGACTGAACTTCTGAACCTCTAAGTCAGCAGCAATTAAATACTATCCGTTATAAGAGTTGCCTTGGACATGATGTCTCTTCATAGGAATGGAAATCCTACCTAAGACAACATATAAACAGTGAATAAAAGTAAAGATACCTTATAAGTAGACAATGCCCATACTAGACCCCAAAGCCTAACAAGTAACAAGTCAGTGGCAGGAATGAGTTATGACTTCTGGAGTTGTTGGACAGTTAGGTTTTGTAAAATCTCAAAAATTATCAGCTATTACTAATAGTTTGATTGCCCTGAAGAACATAATTCTATATTTTTATATGTGAGACCTAATCATCAGACTTACTCTGCTGTGCACCTGTAATAGCACCATGCCAGGAGAAACACATGGAACAATTTTGGCATAAGAATCATGGAGATAAGCAACCACTCTGTGATTGTATTGAAGGCAAGCTTCACAATTCTGAATCCCATAACTAATATACCATGAATTGTTATTGAGTCCAAAAACCATTGGATAGAAAGGACATAGTTGGTAACCTGGGTGGATATAGTAATAAAGTGAGAGCTTAATTATACCATAGATAATTATTACTTTCAACTAGCATCAGAGACTTTTTTTCTAACTCAGAGACCACAGTGGCTAAGAAGCACTGGAGAAAGATTGAGTGACTGAAGGATATTTATCTCTGCATGTCCACTTATATCACATTCCTCCTCCTCCTAAGGTTCACAGATCATTTCAGAAGAGAAATTTAGAGATTGTAACACCCAGGGGTGGCTGCAAGAAAACTGTGTTTTCCAGGTAAAACAAAGCATTTACACACATGACTCATAGCAGTTGCTACATCACACAGTAGACCTGGGCAAGATACACCCAACCAAACATCAAATAAAGCAAGGTGCTGGCTATGAAATCCCATCTGTTGCTGAGGTCTGTCACCACTCTAGAGTGGATGGGACCTGGGAGAATAGAACTGATAAATGAGACAGACTGAAAGCCTTATGAAACGGTAAACTTTATTCAGAGCCTCAGACAACTGACACTCTGAGGGCTAAAAAGTTCACACGAGTAAAGTTCTCATGAGTTCAAATTGGATACAATTATAAGCACAAGCACAACTGGGTGGAGCAAGAAAAAAACATGTTAAGAAAAGTTTCACGTTTTGAAGAACCTGAGAGCAGAAGTCTCTCGTCTTGTCTAAGAAGCACTTAGAATTTTCCTCACTAAACTCCATTACTGGTCCACATTCTGACAAAGGAACTAGTAACAGTTGATGACTGCTGCAAAAGCTATCCTTATTCTTGTTAGAGATGTGTTCCAGTTATGTTGAGCACATTTCATTGAAAGGTCCAGATCCAAAAGTGTATATACAGTATAAACTGTACTAGATAAATTTTAAAAAGAAAGAAAAGAAAAGAAGACAGAATGCAGCCAGGCAGTGGTGGTGCAAGCCTTTAATCCCAGCACTCGGGAGGCAGAAGCAGGTGGATTTCTGAGTTCGAGGCCAGGCTGGTCTACAGAGTGAGTTCCAGGACAGCCAGAGCTACACAGAGAAACCCTGTCTCGAAAAAACAAATTAAAAAAAAATAAATAAAAAAGAAAAAAAAAAAGAAAAGAAGACAGAACACTAAGGAAGGAAGATGAATATGAAATGAGTTGGGGTAAATATGATCAAAATACAAATGCAGTATTCTCAGATAACTAATAAAATAAGAGACAAAGTTCCTGATGGTATAACATAGTATTAGTTAAATTAGCAGGTCCATCCATTTCAAATTAGCAGGAACATCTTTATAGAGTTCCAGTTATACAAATTAACATTCTTCAAATGAGGCAGTTAAAACTGGTCTACGGAATGAATCAAACAAACTGTCAACTCTGAAACAAAAATATCATATAAACTTCTTTAAATGATCAATCCTGCAATAGCTTCCACTGAGGAGTGACTTTTCTCTAGTAATTGCTTAAATTTTATTTAGTGTTGAGTGCAAAAGTAATGTTTATTCAATATATATAATTGTCCTCTGAGTAAATCACTGTACTGGCTGGTTTTGTGTCAACTTGACACAAGCTGCGTTATCACAGAGAAAGGAGCCTCCCTTGACAAAATGCCTCCATGAGATCCAGCTGTAAGGCATTGTCTCAATTAGTGATCAAGGATTGGAGGAACTCTCAAGGGTGGTGCCATCCATGGACTGGTAGTCCTGGGTTCTATAAGAAAGCAAGCTGAGCAACCCAGGGGAAACAAGCCAGTAAAGAACATCCCTCCATGGCCTCTGCATCAGCTCCTGCTTCCTGACCTGCTTGAGTGCCAGTCCTGACTTCCTTTGGTGATGAACAGCAATTTTGAAATGAAAGCTGAATAAACCCTTTCCTCCTCAACTTGTTTTTTGGTCATGATGTTTGCTGCAGGAGTAGAAATCCTAAGAAAAACACTTTATAGTTCTTTCTGAACTCTGGCTGACTGGTTTAACTCAGCTGTTCTGGCTCAAAATCCTCTGAAAGTTGAC
>LR751905.1:42500-89062 GCA_902729485.2 Mus minutoides | reverse complement strand
TCACTTTGACAATGTCCCAAGCTTCTGAACTTCAGGCTAGACTCCTCCCTAGTTACCTAGCAACAGTAAAGATGACAGCCTACCATAAGAGGGGCTGCTTGGCCCCAACTCACTCTCTTACTCTCCTTACACTTCCCCTCCTCTCCTCTCCTCTCCCCTCTCTCCTCCCCTCCCTTTCCCTCTCCTCTCCTCTCCCCTCCCCTCTCCTCTCCTCTCCTCTCCTCTCCTCTCCTCTCCTCTCCCTTTCTCCCTCTTACTTTCTAGCCTTTCTTCTCCCTATCTCCTTTCCCTCTTCTTTACTCTTGGCCATGCCCAGTCTCTCTCTCTCTCTCTCTCTCTCTCTCTCTCTCTCTCTCTCTCTCTCTCTCTCTCTCTCTCTCTCTCTCTTGTTTTCGTTTTTGGTTTTTGAGACAGGGTTTCTCTGTATAGCCCTGGTTGTTCTGGAACTCACTTTATAGACCAGGCTGGCCTCGAACTTAGAAATCCACCTGCCTTTGCCTCCCAAGTGGTGGGATTACCTTTTCTCTTTCCCCCTCCCTTTCTACAATAAAGCTCTAAAATCATATACTGTCTCTCTTCATCAAGGCCCACTGCTCTTGGATGATGGGATAGACTGTCTCCTAATGAGCCGTTTCTAATCTCCCAATGGAAGGCTTTCCTGTGCTCCAGTCAAGGCCCAGACTAGGGCTCTCACCTACGAGGGACCCACTCTCCCATCTTCCCTTTCTCTTATAACCCCGGGGTCTACAAGGTGTCAACCCAGGGCCCCCGATTAGGGGCTGCCCCTTGTCCACCCCCCCCCTCCAGTCGAGTGAATTCAGTGGCTTAGATGGTCACCTGGGGCTGAGTGGAAAGTGTCTTGCAGCCTCCTGCGCCTGCGTGCCTAGAGCATAGGAGGAAGTCTGGCTGGACATGGGCTATCCTCTCTACCCCCTCCTTCCCCAACACCCCTTTAGTACCCACAATACAATGTTTGTCAATGTAGACATAAAGGACTTTATGTAGCAAACATAGGTCAAGACTCTCATGCCTACATTTTGTCTTGCATGCGTCAAGATATAGACAGACACAGAAATACATACTTGTTTAATTTTCTAGTGAAAAGAAAGTGCCACCATGTTATTTTGGAAACTTAACTTTTGACTTTATTCCTGCATTTTCTCAGGAATAAATACAAAAATACAAGTACTACAATAAAATTGAAAGACATCAAATAAAAGATTCCAGGAAAGAAAGAGCTTGAAAAGGAAGAGATTAAAACCACATGAAACATAAGGATGGAGCCCAACTCAAAGTAGCATGGGCATAATTTTGGATTCAAATTCTAGTATAATGCCAATGACTAAAAAATAAACACCGAGAGGAATAACAGCAATAATAATAAAAAAAAATACAGAAAAGGTGAAATAAAGAAAACATGGAGGAAAGAAAGGAGAAAGAGAAGCAAAAGAAGGTAGACATGAAACAAGGATTAGAAGAAGAGAATAAATAAGACATGAAGGGTAGAATAAAGAAAATAAAGACTATCTTTGCTTTAATTATGTATGAGTTTTTTTTAATCTTTTGCATACTAAGACACAAATATACAGCTTTATAAAAATTTTCCAATTTTTCTATCACTGTGAGTCAATGTTGTTTTCCATGCTTGCTATAAGGAATTATTTATACCATTTTGTAAATTTCTCACTTGCTCTTTATCCTTTCATTTATTTATAAATGTAAAGGTGGAAGAGAACAAAGAATATAGAAACAAATGGGGGTGAGAATCTTAACCCTTTCTAGGGTTAAGTTCAGTTTATGATTCAGAGTATTTAGCACAGTTGTTTGGTGTAGTTATGAACAAACTGGTGTCATTATTAATGGCTATGGAGCTTTGGGTCTGCAGTACAGAATTCTATTACTGCCATCTTTTTTAGATGGCTGTCCCATTTGGCAAATATTCTGCATGACTGCTATGGTGCTTCCATCTGTCACAGCTCAATGCTACATCTAGGACAGACATTTCAGAAGGGCAATTGTTCCACTGTCTAGTGGACTTAAATGTCATAAGAAAGAAGATAGTGCCAAGGGTGTTTACATTAAATAACAGCAGAAACACATCTACTGAATAATTTACAATCCAAGCACTATAAATATGCTACCATTTAACTAATACAAAATCTGCTAATCTATCCATTAATTGATAGGGAAATTCAGTCTAGCAAAATAAACATTTCAACAACAATATGAGTTATATTTAAAATTTAACTTTATATTTACTGTAATATTTTAAATGCATAGGACCTTGTGCTAATTTTAGAGTTAAAATTTTATATATATATATATATATATATATATATATATATATATATATATTCTGTGTTGAATCTTGAATGCTTATTAAGCCTTTCATTTAGCTCATTAGTTACCAGTGTCTAATAAAATAGAGTATCATGGGTTGATTTCATTCCCATTGTTACTCATTTTTAGTGATTGTTCCTATCCTAAATGGAAAATGTGTAAAATAACTTCCAACAAGTTTGATGATCTATGTGTAGAAGAATTTTAAGCCAGAAATATGCCTATTCTGGCAAGAGATTGCATCCACTGATCTTTTAAGTCTGTGCGACCCAGCTGGAATGCAGATCTTCCGGACACATGTAATGCCTATGTCTGGAATACAAACAAAACCCTTAGTAAACAATCAATAAACCTGAAGTTAGTTTGTAAAAGAAAGTAGCCATGTTTTTTTTTTTTCCAACATTTATTAGATAATTTCTTCATTTACATTTCAAGTGTTATCCAGAAAGTTCCCTATACTCTCCCCCCTCCCGGCCCTGCTCCCCTACTCACCCACTCCCACATCTTGGCCCTGGCATTCTCCTGTACTGGGGCATATAAAGTGTGCATGACCAAGGGGCCTCTCTTCCCAATGATGGCCAACTAGGCCATCCTCTTCTATATATGCAGCTAGAGACATGAGCTCAGGGGGTACTAGTTAGTTCATGTTATTCTTCCACCTATATGGTTGAAGACCCCTTCAGCTACTTGGGTAGTTTCTCTAGCTCCTTCCTTGGGAACCCTGTGTTCCATCTAATAGGTGACTGTGAGCTTCCACCTCCATGTTTGCCAGGCATTGGTATAATCTCCCATGAGACAGCTATATCCGGGCCCTTTCAGCACTATCTTGCTGGCATATGCTATAGTGTCTATGATTGGTGGCTGATTGGGGGGATGGATCCCTGGCAGCCGCAGTCATTGGGTCTATCCTTTGGATTCAGCTTCACACATGATCTCTTCAACTCTTCAATGTGTGCTTTGTTCTTAATTCTAGGAAGAGGTGACATGTTCACATTTTGATCTTCCTTCTTATTGAGTTTCATGTGTTTAGTAAATTGTATCTTGGGTAGTCTAGGTTTCTGGGCTAATGACCACATATCAGTGAGTGCATGTTATGTGAGTTCTTTTGTGATTGGGTTACTTCATTCAGGATGATGGCCTCCAGATCCATCCATTTGCCTAGGAATTTCATATATTTATTGTTTTTAATAGCTGAGTAGTACTCCATTGTGTAAATATGCCAAATTTTTTTATCCATTCCTCTGTTGAGGGACATCTGGGTTCTTTCCAGTTTCTGGCTATTATGAATAAGGCTGCTATGAACATAGTGGAACATGTGTCCTTATTACCAGATGGAATATCTTCTGGATATATGCGCAGTAGAGTTATTGCAGGATCTTCCGGTACTACTATGTCCAATTTTCTGAGGAACTGCCAGACTGATTTCCAGAGTGGTTGAACAAGCTTGCATTCCCACCAACAATGGAGGAGTGTTCCCCTTTCTCCACATCCACGCCAGCATCTGTTGTCACCTGAATTTTTGATCTTAGCCATTCTTACTGGTGTGAGGTAGAATCTCAGGGTTGTTTTGATCTGCATTTCCCTGNAACTCAGAGCTATGAGTTTACCTCTCAGGAATGCTTTCATTGTGTCCCATAAGTTTGGGTATGTTGTGGCTTCATTTTCATTAAACTCTAGAAAGTCTTTAATTTCTTTCTTTATTCCTTCCTTGACCAAAGTATCATTGAGTAGAGTGTTGTTCAGTTTCCAAGTGAATGATGGTGTTCTGCTACTTATGTTGTTATTAAAGAGCAGCCTTAGTCCATGGTGATCTGATAGGATGCATGGGACAATTTCAATATTTTTTAATCTGTTTAGGACTGTTTTGTGGCCAATTATGTGATCAATTTTGGAGAAGGTGCCATGAGGTGCTGAGAAAAAGGTATATCATTTTGTTTTAGGATGAAATATTCTGTAGATATCTGTTAAGTCCATTTGTTTCATAGCTTCCGTTAGATCGACTGAATCTCTGTTTAGTTTCTGTTTCCAGGATCTGTCCATTGATGAGAGTGGGTTGTTGAAGTCTCTCACTATTATTGTGTGTGATGCAATGTGTGTTTTAAGCTTTACTAAAGTTTCTTTAATGAAAATGTTTGCCCTTGCATTTGGAGCATAGATATTCAGAATTGAAAGTTCCTCTTGGAAGATTTTTCCTTTGATGAGTATGAAGTGCCCCTCTTTGTCTCTTTTGATAATTTTGGGTTGAAAGTCTATTTTATTTGATATTAGAATGGCTACCCCAGCTTTTTTCTTCGGGCCGTTTGCTTGGAATATTTTTTTCCAGCCTTTCACTCTGAGGTAGTGTCTGTCGTTTTTCCTGAGGTGTGTTTCTTGTAGACAGCAAAATTTGGGTCCTGTTTGTGTAGCCAGTCATTTTTGTTTTTAGTGTTGAGATTCTGTTCTTGTGGCTGTCTTCTTTTAGGTTTGTTGAAGGATTACTTTCTTACTTTCTCTAGGGCAGAGTTTCTGTCCTTGTATTGGTGTTTTTCTGTTATTATCCTTTGAAGGGCTGGATTCGTGGAAAGATATTGTGTGAATTTGAATTTGTCATGGAATACTTTGGTTTCTCCATCTATGGTAAATGAGAGTTTTGCTGGGTATAGTAGTCTGGGCTGGCATTTGTGTTCTCTCAGCATCTGTATAATCTCTGTCCATGATCTTCTGGCTTTCATAGTCTCTGGTGAGAAGTCTGGAGTAATTCTAATAGGCCTGCCCTTATATGTTACTTGACCTTTGTCCCTTGCTGCCTTTAATATTTTGTCTTTATTTAGTGCATTTGTTGTTCTGATTATTATGTGTCGGGAGGAATTTCTTTTCTGATCCAGCCTATTTGGAGTTCTGTAGGCTTCTTGTATGTTTATGGGCATCTCATTCTTTAAGGATGGAAAGTTTTCTTCTATTATTTTGTTGAAGATATTTGCTGGCCCTTTAGTTTGATAGTCTTCCTTCTCATCTACTCCTATTATTCTTAAGTTTGGTCTTCTCATTGTGTCCTGGATTTCCTGGATATTTTGTGTTAGGATCTTTTTGCATTTAGCATTTTCTTTGATTGTCTTGTCTATGCTCCCTATAGAATCTTCTGTGTCTGAGATTCTCTCTTCTATCTCTTGTATTCTGTTGCTGATGCTCATATCTATGGTTCCTGATTTTTTTCCTGTGGTTTCTATCTCCAGGGTTATCTCCTTTTGTTTTTTTGTTTTTTTTGTTTTTTTTTAATTGATTCTACTTCCAGTTTTAGGTCCTGGGTGGCTTTGTTCGTTTCCATCACCTGTTTGGTATTGTTTTTCTGTAACTCTATAAGTTTTTCCTCTATAAATGCTTCTAGTTGTTTAACTGTGTTTTCCTGCATTTCCTTCTTGTAGTCCTCCATCATCATCACGACGAGTGACTTTATATCCATGTCCTGTTTTTCTGGTGTGCTGTTGTATCTAGGGCTTGAAGTGGTGGGTGAGTTTGGATCTGGTGATGCCAAGTACCCTTGGATTCTGTTGCTTCTGTTCTTACGCTTACCTCCTGCCATCCCTGCCCAAGGAGACCTGGTGTGGGTGTAGACCAGAAGGGAGCGTCTGTCCTGTCCTGGGCCTTTATCAATCTCCCACTGGTGTCTCAGGTCGCTCGCGATTGGGCCGGAACAGATGCTGAGGTCAGCTACTCAACTGTGGTCCCAAGATAGGCTGGGGAGTCCCGAAGGGGCCTCAGGGAGAGTGTGCAAAGCCTGTGCCCAAGCCCTGAGCTGGTGTGGAGTGCACTGGACTGGTCCTGAAGGAAGAGTATGTCCTGATCTGGGCCTTTATCACTCTCCTGGCTGGTGTCTCCTGCACCTGGTGCTGGAGCAGTGTGGGCCAGAAGGGAAGGGGTCTGCTGCCTCCCTGTCTATCTCCCGGCTGCAGACTCAGGTCCCACGTGATTGGCCTGGAACAGATGTATGTTCCTCTTACCAGTGGTCCTGATACGCTAGGAGAGTCCCCCTGGAAACCTGGGTGGGTGCACAGCACCCAGGCCTTGTGCCCTGGGCTGGAGCGGTGTGGACCAGAAGGGAAGGGATCCGCTGCCCGCCTGTCTATCTCCCGGCTGCAGACCCAGGTCCCACGAGATTGCACTGGAACAAATGTGTGTTCCTCTCACCAGTGTTCCCAAGATTGCTAGGAGAGTCCCACCAGAAACCTGGTCAGGTGCACAGCATCCAAGCCTTGCACCCTGGGCTGGAGCGGTGTGGACCTGAAGGGAGGGGATCTGCTGCCCGCCTGTCTATCTCCCGGCTGTAGACTAAGGTCCCACGAGATTGAACTGGAACAGATGTGTGTTCCTCTCACCAGTGTTTCCGAGATTGCTAGGAGAGTCCCACCAGAAACCTGGTCAGGTGCACAGCCCCGGGCCTTGCACCCTGCACTGGAGTGGTGTGGACCGGAAGGGAAGGGATCTGCTGCCCACCTGTCTATCTCCAGGCTGCAGACTCAGGTCCCACGAGATTGGACTGGAACAGATGTGTGTTCCTCTCACCAGTGGTCTGGAGATCGCTAGGAGAGTCCTGCTGGAAACCTGGGTGGGTGCACAGCACCCAGGCCTTGCGTCCTGTGCTGGAGCAGTGTGGACCGGAAGGGAAGGAGTCCGCTGCCCGCTTGTCTATCTCCTGGCTTCAGACTCAGGTCCCACGAGATTGGACTGGAACAGATATGTGTTCCTCTCACCAGTGTTCCCGAGATCGCAGTGGTCCCGAGATTGCTAGGAGAGTCCCGCTGGAAACCTGGGTGGGTGCACAGCACCCAGGCCTTGCACCCTGCATTGGAGCGGTGTGGATCAGAAGGGTGAAAGTAGCCATGTTTGATAGTGAGGTAAATAAGGAGAGGAATCAAAGAAAGAACTAAGAAAATTAGTCAAAGATGTGGCAAAAGGAGTCAAAAATAGGATATGACCAAATCGTATGAGGACAAATAAAAAAAATAAAAAAAAAAAAAGACATGTTACTTAAGAGTAATACAAGGAGAGGCAAGTAGTATAGTTCAGTGGAGTTGAATTCAGTTAAGTTCAATTCAGTGTGGCTCTGTTGAATTTAGGTGATTTCTCTTGTGAAGTTTGTGAATTCCCTTTAATCAGTGCAGTAGAGATGAATTTATTCATGACTTTGTGCAATTCAGTATAGGTTAGCAGAGGCATTTGCAGCCAGAGTGTAAGAGGGACTCAGAAGATTGAACAAATCACCAGATCTAGTGTGAGGCCAAGCAGAGCATTTTAAGGAGAAGCAAGAATAGCCAGTTTGAATGGTCATCATGGAGAAGAGCTTTTTCTAAAACAGCTGAATTGATCCAGCCAGCCAGATTTTAGAATAACTCAAAAGGGCAAGCTTATTCAGCAGTAAACCTCCAAGATAACAATTACATCTGACAAATACAAGTTACATTTACATCCACTAGAATTCCTTCTACACATATTTTTGCCTCACACTATAAATCACCAGGTTATCAATACACAGGACTGTAGATGCAGCAATCATAGGTCCCTACCAGCTCAGAATATACATTGTTTATACAATGCTTATATTTGGTTTTATAGTGCTTCACGGCTTTTAAATAATATTGATTAATCATTGCTAAAAGATCATAATGCATGCCTTCAAACATCACAGGCTATTGCCAAAGGTATTGGTTACTCTCCACAGCATGACTAATCTCCTACTTGTGAGAATTGTCAATTACATCTGCAATTGAACATGGTGAAGTCAAGCTGGTGCATAACTAGAAGCACCATTCATCCTGACTAGTTTTTAATGGTACTAAAAAATACTTTTCATGCTACCAGAGTAAAAACATAATCATCAATATCACCAGATATAAATTCAGTGATCTACGACAGCCACATGCCAGTAAGATATAGAAGTGATACAAATAGACCTCCTGTGGATTGAACGACCACTCTGTGAGATGCAACTCATGCCTAACAATGCTAAATTGGCCAAGAACATAAGACTAGATATTAATTTGCTAAAAGAACATAGCAATAAAATGACCTTAAATGAGAAATGTACTGTAGACCAACACATTGCTCATCTTTCCTCAGAGAAGTATCATTTTGATGGAGAATAACAAAGAAATCTATAATTCGTCAATGTGAGAACAATGTAAGACTTTGTAATACCTACAATAATGGAATGTCTTCATCAAACTCTTAAATGAATGTCTCATCTAGACTCAGGGATCTATGAAGAAGAGGGGGATTAAAGATTTTAAGAGAAAGAAGACATGGATGCCCCAGGGAAACAGTGTCTTATAGACACTTTAAGACATATGCACATACAGACTCAGAGACTGTGGCTTTGCTTGGACAGTTCGTTTTTTGTTTTGTTTTATGAGTCTTTTGGTTGTACCCATTGCTTTCTACTTTTCTGGATTTTTAGAGGGGTTATGTGTATGTATTTCTTTTCATTGTATTGTTTGATTTTGGTTTGGGTTGGTTATTTTTAAGAGAGTTAGAGGGGGAAGGAGAAAGTACATAAAGTTGTCTAAGTAGGGAGGTAAGGATATTATCTAGAAGGAATGTGGTGACAGCCATAATCAAAATACATTGGATAAAGAAATACAATAGATACAGTCTCATTTGTGTGTGTCAGGGAGGGCTGCATTGATATTCTGTGGGATTCAGTTATTCCCTCACTTGTGAGCTCTATGGATCAAATTCAATCAGGCCTAAGTGCAGGCATATTTAATCAGTGAGTGATCTAGCTGGAACATCTTATTCAAAAATATCATTTAGCTCTCCCTTTTAATTTTAATTTTTTATTCAAAGCCCATGAGAAGTACTCCTGCATATTTTGTGTCTCTTTTTGATTTTCAGGAGCCCATATGTTAATTGATTCTTTATTAATGTTTTTATCATTATTTTAAGCATATGAGTGGAAAGCCACTTTTCTTATTGTTTACATTTTTTACTGTTGCCCTGGGACAAAAAAGTATAAAAAGTATTTCATACCACTTGGTGTAATCACATAAATTAATTTTGTATATATCACATAAAATTCTATTCATAATAGCTTGAAAGGATAAATGATTGATTTCCAAGAATTTGAATGTCACATTTTTTCAAGTTTTGAATAATAGTTGCTCATAAATTAAAGATCAAATCTATTAATATGTCACATTTTTATAATAATGAAATTATTTGTTAAATAAAAATATTCTAAATTGTAATTTTGAATTTTTACATAATATGTTTTCTAAAATGTAGCATTGGTTTACTAAAATCTGAAGGTCTAGTTATTGTATCTCCTGTAACTTGTTCCTGGATGCATCCAGTTGTGAAAATGCCTTCAGAAACTCTCATCTAATGGTCATAAAAGTGAATGCCTCACATTAAGCTGTTTTATAACCAGTAATTTTTTTCCTGCAATTTTTTTTCTGCCTGGAAGTCCATAGTAAACAGTCTTTTTGCTGTTATATGAAATGTTTTATCAGTGAACTCTTGTAAATGAAATGCAGAATTGATAAACGACACAAGCGTTGGATTTGCAGAAAATAAGTGCTAAAACACAAAGCTTATGAAAGGGTTTTGTAGGAAAATCGAGTCCATGTTCAATTTTACCCAAAGCTCTATTTAGCAAGACTTTATTTTATTACTATGCAATTCAGTAAGCATGAGTAGTTTCTCCATCAATTCTTTTATCCAGTGGCAACATAAACACTCACACTCTCTGAAATAAAGGAGCTGGTGTATGTGAGCTGTTCCGTTCAAGCAGCTATTTTTAAGGTGGTGTCAGCATTTCCATTACATACCCGGTTTCCTGAAGTTTATAACTCGCAGTAAAAACTAACCCTTGGGTTGAATCTTTACTTACAGAGGTATTTTTCAGAGCAACTTATGGAGACATAGCTGCAAGACACCTCATTTCTGCTAATAGAAGCCAGGTCATGAATCCCTTTTTGGCACATTGAACAGATTTATCCTGTAAGTTTTCTACCTGTAGAAAATTATTTTTTATTTGAATGGGAGAAGTATTTTGGGTTGAGTTCCATAAAACTGTAAAATGTGATGCTTGTCTGATGAAGGTATGAATTTTCAATAGCTTGGCTGTGCCTATAGCAAACATTTAGTTATTTTTTTCCCCCTACAAATCTGACCTTGGAAAAAATAAGCTATTAATTTTATAGTATAATTACAATTAGCTTGTTTTGCTTTAGATTATCTTAATCTCACAATTAGACTTAAAAAATGATTTAATATTCTAATTACAAAATATAGATAAACAAGCATAAATTCTTCCTGTATCATATATATATGTACCCTATTTGTATACAGTTACTGTTAGGCGACAATCTTAATACAGCCAATAATTATAACACATAACTATTTTTTAACATTTATTACAACTTTAGAAGTCACATGATAGAAATAATAAACTCAATATTATAATTATTTATTTACTTACTAGTCTAATTTACCTCCTCGTATTCATTTCTAGTTCACCTTAATATCGTTATTCAGTACATAAAATACTTAAATTCAATAATAGATAGTTCGTGTTCAAAAATACTAAAAGTTGGGGCTGGTGAGATGGCTCAGCGGGTAAGAGCACCTGATTGCTCTTCCGAAGGTGATAAGTTCAAATCCCAGCATCCACATGGTGGCTCACAACCATCCGTAACAAGATCTGGCGCCCTCTTCTGGAGTGTCTGAAGACAGCTACAATGTACTTACATATAATAAAAATAAATCTTTTAAAAAAATTACTAAAAGTTAAAATCAGTCAAATCAGTTATATTTTAGCAATTACAGACTGCAACAATAAATTATAGATGAAATCTCTATCTTCATGAACATGCATTGTAACTATTCATAAAATGTAGTATAGTTCACAGACAATTGATACAAATATTATGTAAAAAAATAGCAACGTAATTTGTTTACACAAATAGTTACTCCTAAACAATAATAAATACATTAATATTATTTTATATATTACTGTAAAGTATATTTTGTGATTAATAATTAAGAAATTGAATAATTTTATCTAATTGTACTTTAAGTTGTCTCTGTCTAAATATAATTATCTATTTATGATATATAAACAATTTAATCCCAATATGTATTTGGTAGATGCTGATTTTAACAATTTAAATGTTTCTATTATTACATAACTTGTTCTTTTAAAAATTTTGTCTGAAATTTATTTTCATACAATATATTTTGATAATTTTCTTTCTTCTCTGCAAACGCTTTCCCAATAGTACCCACTCAACTTCATGTTTTATGTTTTGTATTTAAAAAAAATATCAAGAAAAATGAATTAATATCAAAAGAGTTAAGCTACACATAAGAAAATCAATAAAACAGAAAATATGAAAGCAAAATAAAAAAAAAAAAAAAAAAAAAAAAAAAAAAAAAAAAAAAAAAAAAAAAAAAAAAAAAAAAAAAAAAAAAAAAAAAAAAAAAAAAAAAAAAAAAAAAAAAAAAAAAAAAAAAAAAAAAAAAAAAAANACTGTAATCAATGGTAAGACAATGTTGCCCACTAGCTCTTTTTATATTCAATATATTACATGAAGTTTTAGCTGTAACAAAAACACAACTAATGAAGAACAAAGAGAAACAAATTGGAAAAGATGAAGTCAAAGTATGGCTAATGAGAGATATGATCTTTTACATAATTGATTCCAAAAAATTCTACCTTGGAATTGTAGGCTATTCAGATGACTCCAGTACCAAGAAGCATTTCCCTGCCATGAATTCCCTTTGTAAACTTTGTATACTGTGTAAACTTTTTGTGAAAGTTCTAAACCCTAAGGCAGGAACGTCGCCAGGGCCCTTCCCAAAGAGCCTCAGCAACCATATTCCTCCCCAGACATCCCTGTCATAGTGAATTTTCCAGGCTCTGTAAATGTACAAAAGTTATCTCTAGCCTTCAGTAGGATCATACCTAGTTTAGGCTAATTTTGAATGAAAAGTTTGAACTAAAGCCACTAATCCCTGAGTAGGAAACCCTACCAATCCCTGATCTTCTCACAGAAACCAACACATCTCTAAGCAAAAACCCTACCAATTTGTGAACATGGAAACACATCTATTCTGGAGCTTTCCCAAGATTAGGATGTAAAATCCTACTATTCCTCACCCTGGAAATCTCTCCCCTAGAAAGTACCACCCCAACAAGAAACCGAATATAGACTAAATTGGTGAATGACCAACCCAACCAGGTTGAGACTCCTACTCTGAGAGAGAGCCCACCCCTGACAGTCTTAAAGGTATTCTACTGTACTGTAGGCAGAAGACTAGTGTAACTGCTATCTGAGTGGCTACATCCAGCAGCTGATTGAAACACATGCAGAGGGCCACAGCCGAACACAAGGCAGAGTATGGAGAGTCCTGTGGAAGGCGGGGGGGGGGGGGAGGATTAAAGGAGCCAGAGAAATCAAGGTAAACCCAAGAAAACCCACAGAAGTAAGTATCAAATGGACCCACAGAGACTGAACCCCCAACCACCAAGCATGCATGGGAAGGACTTAGGCCCTCTGCACCTATGTAACAGTTTTACAGTTTAATCTTCATGTGAGACTGCCATCAGCAGGGACAGGGGTTTTATCTGACTCTGTTGCCTGCCTTTATATCCCTTTTCCATAACTGGGCTGTCTTGACTATCCTCAGTAGATGAGTCTAGTCTTACAGGGACTTGATATGCCTAGGCTTATTGATATTCAGAGGAGTCCTCGCCTTTTCTGAGAACTATAAAAAAACACTGTTATACTGTTTTCCATATTACCTGATTTATTTTTATGTGGGTTCAATCAATGAAAATATTCATTATAAATCTTCAAATTACAGTTATAACCACTGACATGTTTTAAATTTATATTCATTTCTTAAGATTTTATTAAAATGTCAAATAGTATATATTACTAGGATAAGAAATTATTGAGCAATATTTAAATTGTTAAATCAAATCTCATCCCACAAGTATTCATTATTTCTTTATGATTAAAACTTTTAATGCCCCTTTTTCCTAACTCATTGAAAATATTAAGTTAGTTATTCTTTCCTATTCACTAAACCAATTGGCCAAACTTTCTCTCTCTTTTTCTTTAATATATAAAGCCTTTGATAGCAATTTATGTCCTCAGAGACATTTAGGCTCTCTCTCTCTCTCTCTCACACACACACACACACATACACACACAAACACACACACACTCACACACACAACATAAATTGTGGCTGGCTCCCCATTAAATATGAACTGATTGTAGAGATTGCTTTAGCATATTGTACATTTTTACTAATCTATTGAGAAATATTCATACATTTTTTTCATAACTGCTCTACTAGTTGAAGTACGTATGAATGATATAGAAGGATTGTATCATTTTTACTTCCTGATTCGCACTTACATTTTTTTCAGTGCTGTAGTTTTGTTGTTGTTGTTGTTGTTGTTGTTGTTGTTGTTGTTGTTTTACTCATGTTGCTCTGGAGATTGGTGATGTTTAGCAGTTTTTGGTGATATGTATGAAGGTCATTTTTATAAAATTATATATATATTTTTTCAAAAATTCTATTTATAAATAGAAATGTATTTGAGAAATTTCTATTTTATTTCATTTATATCAATTGGTATAGAGTATATTCATTTTGCTATTGCAGTATTTGGGCTATTCTTCAAAGTCATATAGGACAAAGAATAGTTTGACCTTCTCAGAAGTTTATTTGATAATTTTTCTTTTACTCGGGACAAGGCATTTTATTTGATGACTTCAAATTTGCCTATTTTGTTATTAACTTACTTTATTTAGAGATCATATTCAAAAACACCTTTACCATATTCAATATCAGAAAGCATTCCTCACTGTTTTCCCATATAACATTAAGGTTAAACTATTATCATCCATGTTCATGCTTTTAACATATGAGATATCTGGTTCTAGTTTGTTTTCTACAGTAGATGTCTGATTTTCCCAAAACAATTATTTTGACATTGATGGTTTTAGCACATTGTTAAAAATCGATGGAATGTAGATTATTGCACTGGCTTCTATGTTCTCTGTTAAGTTCTATCCTTTGTGTCTTGTTAAAATTTAATACCACACTTTTTTCATTTTGCTATTTTGATTTGAGCTACTCTACTTAATACTGTCACTAAAGGTAAAACATAGGATTTTACTTTTGCATCTGAAATAATGAGGAATTTTTTGCAATAATATTTATTTTTTTCACATTCCACAATATTTTCTTCTTAAGTTGAGGTCAGTACCTTTCACAATACTAAAGTCTGCTATGAAAGAATTTCAGGTAATAGTGAAGTCTGTGGCGTCTGGCTGATAATACTTGGTCTGTTATTTTCTGCTTCACACCCCATGTCCTTCAGTCTTCATTCAACTATTGTATGAACCTACATATAGCTTCATCTTAAAAATTAAAGAATTGTGTAATTTTTGATTATTTTTTGACTTTTCTTATGAGATTTCTTTCTTTATTTACATTTCAAATGTTATCCCCTTTCCTAGTTTCCCCTCTGAATACCCCCCCCCATTCCTACCCTCCTCTCCCTTCTCACTAAACCACCCACTCCTGCTTCCTGGCCCTGGCATTTCCCTATACTGGGGCATAGAACCTTCACAGGACAAAGGGTCTCTCCTCTCATTGATGACTGATTAGGATTCTTTTGGTTATAAAATTGAATAATGTTATAAGACATAAACTGAAATTTCACTGTTTTTTTGGAAATGCATATAGAAGTTATTTACACTATCACTATTTTGACACATAGATATTTTTACACCCAAAGTTCACAGTATCATATATATTCGACTATCTCTTAACTTAGTTCTGTTTAGATTAGGATACACTGTCTTTTTCTTTTTTATGTAAAATTGTGTCATTAGTTTTTATTTTAATTTTTTAAATTTAAATAAAAGTGAATAAAATAATAGTATTTGTCAAGAAGGGAAACAGTAGTTAAACAAACTAACTGACAACAGAAACTCTATATGCTACCGTCCTCAGAGGCCAGAAGAGGCTATTGTATCCCTTGGAGGTAAAGTGGAAGAAGGTTGTAAGCTATAGTCACTGGTGCTAGGATACACATTCTATTGGAAGGTGAAACTACAGTTTGCTGTCCCAAACACATTTAACGGGCCTGTATTTTTCTCATAGTATCTTTTTACCTTCATACTTATTTTAAATGGATTCTTTTTTACTTCAAAATCTTCATTGCTGGTAATTTCTGTTCTTACAAATATTTGACATATTTCTTAGGGCAAAAGACAAAGCAATCATGCTTTACACATTTTTTTAATTGAAAACATAACCAGGAAAGCTCATGGTTTATTATAAGGTATCTCTGTTACTAATAAAAATAGTTTTTTGTGACGAGAAATTAATATAGTTGGAATGCCTTCATTTTTCATAGGCAAATGTAAGTTTTTGGGTTTCTATCTATACTCATTTTATTCTTTCAGGGATGGAAAGTCAGCTTTATTTGTCTTCTCTAACAGCATTATATTCATGTAAATAAACGTGTGTATATTGTGTGTATATGCATTTTATTATAGAGAAATGCATACATATGCCTATATGTTTATATTACATAGAAGACATAAATTTAACGGACCTATTGCTTTTTTTTTTGTGATTATGACTTAATTACATAATTTCCCCTTTCTTTTTCTCCCTGCAAATCTTAAAATATAAGTCTTCTTCTTTTTTAGGGATTTTTTTTTCAAGGAAAAACTAGGTTTCAACTATCTACAAAGAACTGCATACGACTGAAGAATATTGAGAGCCAGAGAGAGTCTTCCCCAGGGAAAGGCTTCTTATATCCAAATGCTCAGCCACCCCAAACACATAAATACATGTAAAATTATATGTAATTTTTTAAAAGTTGCATGAAATAAATGAGCATATTTTTCAGTTTCACAAATACTTTATGAAACTTTACTAGACTGATAAATATATTTTATGAACATTTTGTAATATTGCAGGTGGTCATTCCATCAAATTTGCTTCACACAGCAAAATGCTTCATTAAAAAGAATATAACAGAAAAAAATTTTTATCAGAATGTAAACTAATAAAATCATTTGGGACCCACTTTATTAAGATGGGGATTCTATGCAAATACTTACAAGAATAGACTCTGTTTTCAGTTGTAATAATGAACACTTGAAGAAATGACAAGATAGACAGCTTGTCATGGAAGTAGCTGTTCCATTCTGTACAAAAGACATGGAAAGGAATGAGCGGTCTGTCTGCTACCTACCTGCTCTGAGAGGAATGACTGCAGCAGAGATCATGGCCTAAGGCGTGTCTATATGTATGCCAATTAATTGGAAAGTGAATATGTGAACTTTCCCTAAGTTAACAAAGAATTCCAAATGAGAATATTGTCATTGAATCTGCACATTTCCTCTATAAGCTACCCTACTGATCAATTGATTTAATTGATTCTAGTCATAAAAATTCTCCCTTGAAATAATCTGAATATTAATTTGACTATCAAATTTAAATATATTAATTTATAATTAAATCCCTACTTTTTGTTGGTTTTATTCAATCAACCACATTTAAGGCAGGGGAAGAAAAAAAATAACTGATCAATATGGTATTTCCATAGTGCAGATACAAAAGCATTCAAGAGTTTATAGAAACATGAGAAATTGGTTAAGTGTAAACTTGTTACAGTGTTGTTCATTGTAACTTTTCAGTTCTTCTTAGGCTTTCCACAAAGCTACTATTTGCTTGTGATGATATGTTTGCTATGTATTCGATGTCAATGAGTGAGAACTCATCACTCGTATTGTCAAAGAGTAGGTTCAATATAAGTTTTGCCTGTACATCCTTTGACTTAAAGGATGAAGAAATAATATAATTATAATATTATTATAATAATATTATTATAATAATATAATTATATATAATTATTATAATTATATAATATAATTATAATATTGTTACATTATATAATTTCTACCTTCATATTTGTGTCTTCAAATCCTTCTATATACCGTCATTGATTGATTCAAATCCTTGGTTTCTGTCTTTCATTAATTGCTTTTATATATGTATATACATCTGTATTCCTAAATATAACTTTCTCAGTTTTGTGATGTTACTTGTATATATATTATATTATTATATTTACAATTGCAGTCTGCATGTTTGAAGAATACTTCAACAGTTTTAATATTGATAGTCTTTTATTATACTTAGTTTAATTTTATATATCCATAAAATTTCCTTTAAGAAACATAAATAGTAAAAATATGTCTCTTATACTGAAGAACTAATGTGAGAATAATGAATTTTTTTTAACTTTAACTCCTTGGAAGAGGAAAATATTTTCAATATTATTAGATACAAAAAAATGCAGACATTTGTGTTCTTGAATCTCCGATATTTCTTTGTCAAAGTTTCAAGCAAATAAAATAATATGGAAATATTTCAATTGTTATAAACATACTGATATAAACATTAAGTAATTTTTAGATATCCCCTAAGAATACAATGGATTCTGTATATTCTCTATGTTAATTGGCTACTTTGAATTTCAAAGAAAGCTGATAAATATAAATTTAGGAACATGAATAAAATATAAATTAGATTTTGGGTTCTCCTCCTTGCACTGGTAATATTCCTGTGAAGAGTGTAGTGAGGAACTGAGCATATGTCTCTAAAACACAATGGATTACATGGCTGCTTGTGTACCATGTGTGCAACTCATGCTTGAGGGGTTCAGGAGATTATATCAGGTTCCTTAAACCTGGAACAGGGAAAGAAAAGGCTGTAGGAACCAAAGCAGTCAAGACAGGAGAACATGACCCTTAGAATCAAGTAAGCAGGTCTCATAAAGGCGCATAAAAAGGGAAGCAACAATCATTAGCTTGCATGGGTCTGAACTAGGTCCTCTGCATATGTGTTCTGGTTGTTTAGCTCAGGGAGTGGGACTCTAACAAAAGGAGTAGGGAGGAGAGGTCTCTGACTCTATTAATTCCTACTGTGTCTAGCTTTGATATGATGTTTTGACCTAGTCTTGGTGCATCTTTTTATGAAGTGTTTGTTATCACTCTGGATGCTCTTTTCTGAAGGGAAATTCAGGAACAGTGAACAGGCAAGACAAGAAATAGGGAATGCAGTTGGAAGAAGTGGAGGGAGGGGAAGCTGTGGTTACGATATATTGTATGAGAGAAGAATAAATTTCAAAATAAACTGAAGCTATTGATAGCTGTGAGGTTCTATGTGAGTATTGGGACTCAATCCAGTGTCATCTTGAAGTAAAGCAACTACTCTTGACCACTAAGCCATTTCCACAGCCAGAGAGACCTGATTTTAATAAGGATGTAGATGAATTAGCATGCTAATTAGCATCAGTATTATTTTATTTAAAATAAAGTTATAGGAAACTTTAGTAACTATAATAACTGAAGTCTGTTTACTGTTTTTGGTCATGCAGGTAGATAGACCATTGAATGTCATCTGTTGTGAACAAAAGTGGCAAAAACTTAGACTATAAGACAGTCAAATTCAAAGTTTGTTATATAGCATTAAGATTTAAATGTCAATGAAAGAAGTCTTCTTAAGTGAGTCATGAGTGGATGGGTGTATGTTGGAGCACCCTCTTAAAGGCAAAAGGGAGGGAAATGGGATGAGGGTTTTACAGAGACGAGATTGGGAAGGGGGACAACATTTGAAATATAAATAAATAAAATAACCAATTACTAAAATAAGAAGACTTCTTGATCTTTCTTCACAAATTGGTGATACACTTAAAAGATTTCACTTGGCATAACCGGTCTTTCTTATGCTTAGAATGTGGATACACTTATTTTAAATGAGAAATGAAAGTTATTCCTGTGAAGACATATCACTTTTTCTGCCAAGACGTATTAAATTTTACAAATAACATATCATATTATTGAAGCTATATCTTATAACAGGGAAATAACAATTATGAGCTTGTAAATAACAATTACTGATCTCTTCTGAAAAACATTGCAACTGTTTTAGAGAAGGCCAAAAAAGTGACAAAGACCTACAAATTCACAAGTGGTACTTTTATCTATCTAGGGGACACTAAAACACAATATCAATGAGAGCACAAATAAATGATAGCATACTAAATTGAAATCATTGCTAATGTTATTTAAAGAACCAAGCTTATACCATCAGTGAAAAGAACCAGAAAAAAATGATTATGTAGAACAGAATTATGAATGCTCAGCTAATAGCTTGTCTAGCATATACCCTAATTTTTATATGATTTAGGCACCAGTTCATAGCACTCTTGTGTTAAATTGCCAATATCAATTTAGAAGTTAATTAAGTAATTTCTTCAAAGAAAAATCATTTCAAAATTGGCATATCACTTGTTTTCAAAGAAGTATTAATCTCAATGACTTCAGCAAAACTATATGCTTATTTTCTGATAGAATTATGATCAACATATAAATGAAGTGCAGTTCACTGGAACTTTTTGCTTTTATCATTAAATTGAGTTGAATTTTCAATATGAACTTGCCATTGATTTATATCCCAGAGTTGTACTTCATTTCTTCCACAACCCTTATGAATACCCAGTCTCTTCATAGTTGCACTGCTCTGAAAGCTTATGTAAAATTCAGTGCATGATCTCTATTTGGTAACATAAGCAGGGGAGGTTGGGTGTTCAGGCTTTGAGGGTAGCAAGCCAGATCTTCAGACCTAGCTCTCTGGCTCTGAATCTAACAGTTAAGGCTCCTATTGAAGTGCACAGGTTGCTCCCACCACCAGTTTTTCCCTGCTACATGAACTATACTATCTGAAGCAGTGAGCACTACCATGCCTTGTTTACATCCATTCACCAAAAGTTCTCTGATGGCCACAAAAACACAACCTTGAATATGTAAACAATTGAAAAACTGCCTTTTTTATTTCTGATTTGGATCCAATGTTTACAGCACTTTCTTAGTGGATTCATACCTTTCCCCACACTATGTCTAACACACGGTTTCTTATGGGAGTTGATAAATCATTTCTACTTAATGTCTTCCAAATAATATATAAACAATTGACACTTATTGATGTCCAATTGACAAAAAATATTTAAAGGGGAATTGAGTTTTATTTATTTAAATAGAGAATCTGTCAGAAGAAAAATAATGGAATGAGGAAGGAAGGAAGGAAGGAAGGAAGGAGGGAAGGAAGGAAGGAAGGAAGGAAGGAAGGAAGGAAGGAAGGAAGGAAGGAAGGAAGGAAGGAAATAAAAAGAGAAATATTTAACTACAGAAGAAACAGATCCAAAATAACATATAAACAACTAAGAGAACCAGCTTCAAGGAATTTTTCCTGCATGGTGATTATGAATTTCAGTGTTGAGCAGGGTTAAAGGTAGGTAAGAGCTTGAGACCCTTCTAAGGCATTTGTAAAAAATATATATATTTGTCAATGTTTAGTTCTGATTAAATGTAAAATTATCATAAATCTAAATCTGTATTTAGATGTAATATCTCTTTTCATCTTGTGTAATTGTGAACGTTTAAGACATATGTTATAGATGAAGAAAGATATGAGTGGAAGTGCTGGTTCTTCCCAAAGAATAGCACAAACATTGGATGGTTACTACCAAATGTTCAGCCCTGAACACACACACACAGGTAGCACTATATGAACTGTGTGCATTATATGTAGAAAAATAAATGTATAAATATATAAGTATGCAATGATAATTAGTGGGGGAAATGGCATAGGTATGAAGGATAACAAAGAGAGAAACATGGGATGTTTTGGGCAGGAAACAGAAAGGAGATATGAAGTAGCTAAATTATAATCTCAAAATAAAAAGAATGGTTTCAAAATAAAAAAACATGTTATAGAATATTTATCATTCTTATAATGTGACTTGTGCCATGGACAATTCAAAATTTTTATACCAATTTCCAAATGCTACTTAACAGAACATCTTTTGCCCCAGAAAAAAGACTTACATGTGAATCATGATTACGCTGTTCATCTTCAATATTAATTTAGTGGGTTTAGCAATAAAGCCTTATAATTTTAATATATCTATGTCAAATTTTGTTTATTAAATAATAAATATCATGAAATACTTATTTTATTTCATATGAGTATTCTATCATATGTAACTTAACAATAAGGTTCCAGTTTCATTTGGTTGCAGAGTTATAGGCCTTTCTTGGTAAATTCACCAGGATCCATTCTGAATATTGGGTTTTGTTTTTTTTTTTTAGTACATATCATGTGACTTCTTTTGTGATTGGGTTTCCTCACTCAGAATGATATCCTCCAGATATATCCATTTTCACAAGAATTTCATAAATTCATTGATTTTAATAGCTGAGTAGTACTCCATTGTGTAAATGTACCACATTTTCTGTATCCATTCCTATGTTGAGGGACATTGGTATTCTTTCAAGCTTCTGGCTATTATAAATAAGGCTGCTATGAACATAGTGGAGCATGTGTCTTTATTACCAGTTGGAACATCTTCTGGGTATATGCCCAGGAGAGATATTGCTGGATCCTCCAGTAGTACTATGTCCAATTTTCTGACAAACCAGACTGACTTCCAGAGTGGTTGTACAACTTGCAGTCCCACCAACAGTGGAGGAGTGTTCCACTTAATCCACATCCTCGCCAGCATCTGCTGTCACCTGAATTTTTGATCCTAGCCATTCTGACTGGTGTGAGATAGAATCTCAGGTTTGTTTTGATTTGCATTTCCCTGATGATTAAGGATGTTGAACATTTTTTCAAGAGCTTCTCATCACTTTGTATTCCTCAGTTGAGAATTCTTTGTTTAGCTCTGTGCCCAATTTTTACTGAGGTTATTTGAATTTCTGGAGTTCAGCTTCATGAGCTCTTTGTATATATTGGATATTAGTCACCTATCAGATTTAGGATTGGTAAAAATTATTTCCCAATCTGTTGGTGGCCCCTTTGTCTTATTGACAGTATCTATTGCCCTACAGAAGCTTTGCAATTTTATGAGGTCCCATTTGTCGATTCTTGATCTTACAGCACAGGCCATTGGTGTTCTGTTTAGGATTTTTTGCCCTGCGTCCATATCTTTGAAGCATTTCCCCACTTTCTCCTTTATAAATTTCAGTGTCTCTTGCTTTATGTGGAGTTCTTTGATCCACTTGACTTGAGCTTTGTACAAGGAAATGAGAATGGACAAATTCCCATTCCTCTACATGATAACTGCCAGTAGTGCCAGTACTATTTGTTAAAAATTCTCTCTTTTTTTCCACTGGATGGTTTTAGCAACCTTGTCAAATATCAAGTGTTCATAGTTGTGTGGATTCATTTCTGGGTCTTCAATTCTTTCCACAGGTCTACCTGTCTGTCACTGTACCAGTACCATGCAGTTTTTATCACAATTGGTCTGTAATAGAGTTTGAGGTCAGTCATGGTGATTCCCCCAGAGGTTCTTTTATTGTTTTTGGTATCCTAGGATTTTTGTTATTCCAGATAAATTTGCAAATTGCCCTTTTTAACTCAGTGAAGAATTGAGTTGGAATTTTGATGGAGATTGCATTGAATCTATAGATTGTGTTTGGCAAGATAACCATTTTTACTATATTATCCTGCCAATCCATGAGCATGGGCGATCTTTCCATCTTCTGAGATCTTCAATTTCTTTCTCAAGAGACTTGCAGTTCTTGCCATCCAGTTCTTTCACTTACTTAGTTAGAGTCATACCAAGGTATTTTATATTATTTGTGACTATTGTAAAGGGTATTGTTTCCCTAATTTCTTTCTCAACCCTTTTATCCTCTGTGTAGAGAAAGACCAATGATTTCTTTGAGTTAATTTTATATCCAGATACAGCACTGAAGATGTTTATCAGGTTTAAGAGATCTCTGGTGGAATTTTAGGGTCACTTATATATACTGTCATATCACCTGCAAATAGTGATATTTTGTCTTCTTCCTTTCCAACTTGTATCCCCTTGATCGACTATTGGGAGTAATAGAAGCTGAGTAACTAGATAGAAGCAGCTGTTAAATTCTTTGGTTTATTGATGACAAAATAAAACCTCAGCATAGTAGAGTTCTGTCTTTTGACTAGTAGAACACATAGATATAACAAGTTGTTTAAGAAAATGTAATGCTTACAGGTAAATGGATGGAACCAGAAAAGATCATCCTGAGTGAGATAACTCAAACCCAAAAGGACATGCATGGTAAGTGCTCACTAATAAGTGAATATTAGCCAAAAAAAAAAAAGGAAAAAAAACATAATAGGTTATAATCCACAGAACTCCAAAAGGTCAACATGTTAAAGGACCCAAGTGAGGTCCACAGACAGGTTCAAGTGGGATCCAGCTCAAGGGAAAGTCTGACACTATTACTGAGGCTTTGGGGTGCTCACAAAAAGGGTCCTAGCATGACCTTAATCCTGAATACCCAACAAGCAGCTGAAAATGTCAGATGCAGATATATGCACCCAACAAATAGACACAAGCTTCTGACCCCTGTGTTTGAATTAGGGGAAGGCTGGAAGAAGTTGAGGAGAAATGTGACCCTGTAGGAGGACCAGAAATCACAATTAACCTTTTCCCAAAGATCTCTCAAACAGTAGATCACCAACCGAGCAGCATACTCCTGCTGATATGAGGACCCCAACACATATAGAGCAGAGAATTGCCTGGTCTGTGTTCAGTCAAAGAAGATGCTCTTATCCCTTAAAAGACTGGAGGCCCCAAGGAATTGAGATGTCTGGTTGGTTGGTGGTGGGTGGGTGGAACATCCTCATGGAGACAGAGGGTGGGGAGGAGGTAAAGAATGTGGAACAGTCAGAGAATAGACAGGGGGTGGGGGATAAAATCTGGAGTATAAAAATATAAATAAATAAATAAATAAATAAATAAATAAATAAATAACAAATATATTTAATGAAAATTCAACAATATTATGAATGTACACACACAAGACATATGAAAACTAGTATGCCTGATTCACTGATAATTTTAAGTAAATGAGCTATATTAAAGTTCTGATTCACTTTCTATTAAATTACTTGAGAATGAAATGAAAATTTATATCATAACATCTCAAAAAATATTCAAATAACTTATATTCTTAAAAGTTGTCAAATATTTCTTAGAAAGCCAGGCTTAAAAGCAGCATTTTGAAATTACCAATTAACAAGGAATATGGCACATCTATCTATCTATCTATCTATCTATCTATCTATCTATCTATCTCTATCTCTATCTAACTATGTGTGTGTTTCTATGCAAATGTATCTGCATTTATGAATATATGACAAAATATTATTGACCCAAAACCAACAAAAATATAGCAATAAAGAACCTTTCTTAGATATGTTGACAGTGAAATATGGAAGTGCTATAAAACACATCAAATGTTTCTCTAGGTTCAAAAATAAATGTCACAGAAATTCCATCTATATGCTACAGCTATAGGAATATAATAAAAATCAATCAATCAATAAATAAATAAGAAAGTTTGACAATTGTCCTCTGCCATGGTTACCACATTTGTTTCTTTCCAGATATTTTTGTCCCTCAGTTCTTGCAGTAAATACTTTCAGGGTATCCTGTTGATAGTAAAATCCATAGATGTTTACATTCCTATAGTATTTACATGTAAATTCTGTACATCTCTCTACATACTTTGATTCAAATCTAGGATTTACATGATAGTCTTATTAATAGATAATAGTATGAAAATTATTTAGGAAATAATGGCAAGGCTTAACATGTAAAGAATTTTATGAAAAATGTAATGTACCTAATGCCACTGTGTTTGCATATATATTCCTGTTTCCAATCACAACAAATGGGAGGTAGAAGTAAGAGCAACAGAAATGAAGACTACTTGGCATCATCAGAACCCAGTTCTCCCACTATAGCAAGTCCTAGATACCCCAGCACACCTGAAAAGCAAGAATCAGATTTAAAATCACATCTCATGATGATGATAGAGATCTTTAAGAAGGGCATAAATAACACTCAGCTATTAAAATCAAAGAATTCATGAAATCCTTAGGCAAATGAATGGACCTAGAAGATATCATCCTGAGTAAGGTAACACAATTAAAAAAGAACACACATGCTATGCACTCAGTGATAAGTGGATGTTAACCCAAAAGCTCAGATTAGCCAAAATATAATTCACAGACTACATGAAGCTCAAGAAGAAAGAAAGACCATAGTGTGAGTGCTTCATTTCTTCTTAGAAATGGGAACAAAATAATCACATGGTCAAATCACATTTGTCAATAAGGAGACAAAGTTTGGAGCATAGACTGAAGAAAAGGCCATTCAAGGACTGTCCCACCTAGGGATCCATGCCATATACAGTCACCAAACCCAGACACTACTGTGGATGCTAAGAAGTGCATGCTGACAGGAGTCTGATAGAGCTGTCTCCTGAGATGCTTTCGGATAGCCTGATATATACAGAGGTGGATGCTCACAGCCAACCATTGAATTGATCACAGGCCCCCCAATGGAGGAGTTAGAGAAAGGACTGGAAGAGCTGAAGGCATTTGCAACCTCATAGGAAGAACAAAAATATCAACCCACCAGAGTTCCCAGTGTCTATACCACCAACCAAGGAGTACACATGGAGGGACTCATGGCTCCAGCCATAGATGTAGCAAAGGATGGCCTTGTTGGGCACCAATGGGAGAAGAGGTCTTTGGTCCTCTGAAGGATCAATGCCCCAGTGAAAGGGATTGCGAAGGCAAGGAGGCAGAAGTGAGTAGGTGGGTGGGTAAGCATCCTTAAAGAAGCAGGAGGAGAGGGGTGGGATAGGGGATTTCTCAGGGGGGTTTGGGAAAGAGGATAATATTTGAAATGTAAATAAATAAAATATAGAAAGAAAGAAAGAAAGAAAGGAAGGAAGGAAGGAAGGAAGGAAGAAAGAAAGAAAGAAAGAAAGAAAGAAAGAAAGAAAGAAAGAAAGAAAGAAAGAAAGAAAGAAGAGATAAAGAAAATAAATACTCACGTAAACAGTCAGGAGCCATTAAAGAGAAAACACAAAAACCCCTTAAAGAATTACAGGAAAACACAACCAAACAGATAAAAGACTTGAACAAAACCATCCAGAATCAAAAATATAGAAGTAGAAGTAATAAAGAAATCACAAAGGTAGATGACTCAGGAGATAGAAAACAAGGCAAGTGATCAGGAGTCATAGATGCAGCATCACCAACAGAATACAAGACATAGTAGAGAGAATCTCACCTGCAGAAGATATCATAGAAAACATTGACACAACAACCAAAGAAAACGCAAAATACAAGTTTGAGTTAAACAGAGTCCTGGGAGAATTCTAGCCTATTTAAGGTTATGTGTTGATGCTTTATTCCCAAGAAATAAACATAGAAATATCATTTTCATATAAAGTTGTAGATTTCAAGCACTAGTCGACTGACTAGAAATGAGATAAGCTCTCTTCTGTAAAAAAGTTAGGAAACTCTAGAATAACTTCATCATACAAATCGGAAATCCTGTAAGTATTTTAATCCAATGTATAATGCAGGAAATGGGCATTTTTCTTGCCTTTGCACTGAAGCCAAAAGGAAGTAAATTTGAATAAGCATGTTAAAAATGTATTGAAATTATATGTATTCAAATGAAAATGAATGAAACAGATGCAAAATATCCAAGTTCATACTTTCCAAACTATGAAATACAACATTGATTTTTAAAAATCATCCCATATTTAAAATTAAGTATATGTATTCAGCTTTGTATTCTAATTGTTTTTGAAATTTTAACAGAAAGATTTATTTAACTGAATAGTGAGAACTATGATTCAAAGTTTGTTGTTCAGTGATAAAATACATGTGCCAACTTTCCATAGTATGGAGGAAATAGCGGAACAATATCTTCCTGCCTCAGATGAAAGTTATTGCTATTAAAAAGGTTTCAGGCAATGTTCATTTTTTGTTCCATAAACAAATTTATTTATATGCATTGTATAAATAAGCTAGCCATTTGGACTAAAACAATAAGTGGAGAAATCAATTTAAGTTCTACAGTTTAGAAGTGTATTCCAAATATACTGCTTGAATTTGTATTTTTAACTGAAATATTAACTAAATTTTCTAGATCTTTAATCATGTAGGATTTAAGTACGTTGAAGAAGTGAAGAAATAAATGAAAAAGAAAAGAATTGTATGGACAGAAAGGAAGAAAATTATTTTTAGAAGTAGAAAACTAAAAGATATGTCAGTGGGATATACTAATCTTCATCATCTGGCTACTTCTAGAAACTGGGGTATCAGTGTAGGTTATTTCAGTAACAAAATATGTTTTGTTTTGAACATTCTGTTGAGATGTGAACAAAATATACTTTTGAATGTAAGTAGAATACTCGCAGAGGCAAGGTTCCCTGAGATAGTGTCCTAATTTGGAAAATGAGAATCCATGTTTTCAGATTCAAGAAATAATATGATAATAGTGCATCTCTAATCATTCTGCTATTATTATATCAAATTATATGCACAAATTATGTAGACAGCTGTAGTATCTGTAAAATATGTAAAATGAAAAATCAATCAAGATTCTGTCCTAACACAAGACTGTCCAGGACAACTGTAACTTGCTCATGGCTTCCGTTTTGTTACCTAACAAAGAGATTTATACTTTCTTGTCTATGGCTCAATCTAATTTTTGTAAGTTTTTTCCCTCTACTGAATTTTGGAGTCAACATGCAGACACATCAGTCTGTTTCCTATATTAGATAAAATAATCTGAACAACTATAAACCTTTACGACATCGTCATTTCTGAGAAAATCAGTTGAAAATTAGTAGTCAGTTAAAACATTGTACATTTTGCCTGTTTCAGTGTTTTTTTTTTTTTTGTTTTGTTTTGTTTTGTTTTTATCACTTTGAAACTAGGACGCATAATTAAAAGTTCCAGGTTCACTCAATTTTAATATCACCCTTTTCAGTATTAAAAAGTCTGTATCGGGGCTGGAGAGATGGCTCAGAGGTTAAGAGCACTGACTGCTCTTCTGAAGGTCCTAAAATCAATTCCCAGCAACCACATGGTGGCTCACAACCATCCACCATCCATAACGAGATCTGCCGCCCTCATCTGGAGTGTCTGAAGACAGCTACAGTATACTTACATATAATAAATAAATAAATAAATAAATAAATAAATAAATAAATAAATAAATATTTAAAAAATTCTGTACCATCTACCTATACATATATCATCTATTTATCAACTACCATCTCTATATAATCATCTAGCAACTATATATGTGTTTTGTATTCTTGTATGATATTTTATGTGTATGTAGTGTTTATATATGCATATAAATCATTTTACTTGTGCCAATTCACTTATGTGTCAGTGAGTGTCCACATGCATATGGAGGCATGAGGGTAATTTCCTGAATCATCCTCAATTATTCTTCCATGCCATTTATTGAAGTTAGGCTTCCTCAAAACTCAGAGCTCTTTTGAAAATGAGCAATTTGCTTTCCAGCTTGCTCTGTAGGTTCCTTGTCCCATATCTGAGGCTGGAATTACAAGCAAGCGCCCAAATCGATCTTTCTTTTACCCAAGACCTCAGGATGCCAAATCTGGTTCTCAGGCATATACTCTTGAGCCACTTACCAAGGAACATTTTTATTAACATGTTATTCATTTATAAGACATATTGGAATATTAAATATATTTGGAATGTAGGCATTATTAGATTTATTTTGAATTTTATATTGAATTTTTAAATTGTACAATTAAGTAAAATATGAAAGTCTGAGATTATGTAAATCAAAGATATTTTAATATATTTTATCTTGTCCACAAACTTGAATCGTGCAATTTGCTACATCTACTTTTTAAAACCTCATTTTTCACTTATTTATCCAATGAAAATCAACAAGCCTGAGCCTAAAAAACAATATATAAGTCATGGTATTAACTAGCACTTTCCCATGCATATAAAGTCTGTATTAACTTTGAAATGTCAACAGATGAAAAGTATGCTTGTTATGGATACATGAAGCTCAGTAAATAGAAAGATACCCCATGGATCAAAAATTTCAATAATTAATGAACAGAAAATAAGTTAATCATTTGGGCATAAAATGACATTAGTATATTACAAAGTCATGCTTGTACTTATAATATTTTCTAATACCTCATTATTTCATTAACTTTAAGTTTATCTAAGTATGTGTAAGCACTTGTGAAGGCATCCATAAGTCTGTATTACTCTACTTTTGTGTAGAAGAGAAACAGTAAAAGTATTAATGGACAAAAACAGGTTTTGATATAGCAATCTATTTTCTAGATGAAAAATATAAACTGCAACTCTCTATTTGACATGAGTATATATCAACATCTTTCCTCAAATGTGGATTGAAGCCTGAGTTCTTACTTGCGGGCCTGATTATAGTGCTAGAAAAACTCAATAAAAATTGTAACACTCTACTTCTTATAGGCACTTTTCTCTAATAAGAATTGATTTTGATATATTGGTAAAGATTGTAGCTTGTAGGTAAGAAATTGTTGCCACATCTATCCTACACAAATTGCTACTTATTTTGAAGTGAACATATTTGATATAATTTACTAAAATGATTTAATATAATTAATAAAATTGGGAGAAGTAACGATTTCTAGACAGGGTTAAACTTGACATATTGAAGAAAATTTCAAACATGATAGAGATATTTCTCTTTTTACTCAAACAAAGAATTTTAGTGTGTGCTGCTTAAATTCATTCAACAAAACACTGGAGAATCTGCTTATGAGAAAAAAATATGATATATTTTTATTTGAGGCTCTAATTTTATACAACATAATATTCTATAGCTGTATTTTCATGCATGCAATATATTTGATTTCTCTTTATATCTAGTTTAAGAGTAAATTGTGTAGGTATGACATTATTCCTGTATCTGATCATCAGCTGAGCATCTAGGCTTACTCTGTTATTTCATTATTATGAAAAGTGCTGCAAATTTGTTTCTTGGATATTCTAAGTTTCTGGGATAATATCCACTTACCAGTGAACACATACCATGTGTGTTCTTTTGTGATTGCGTTAGCTCATTCAGGATGATATCTTCCAGATGCATCCATTTGCCTAAGAATTTCATGAATTCACTGTTTTTAATTGTTGAGTACTCCATTGTGTAAATGTACTACATTTTCTGTATCCATTCCTCTGTTGAGGGACATCTAGGTTCTTTCCAGCTTCTGGCTATTATAAATAAGGCTGCTATAAACATTGTGGGGCATATGTCCTTATTACAAGTTGGAACATCTGGGTATTTGCAAAACACATGAAACTCAAGAATAATGAAGACCAAAGTGTGGATACTGCCTTCCTTCTTAGAATGGGGAACAAAAAACCCATGGAAGGAGTTACAGAGACAAAGATCAGAGCTAAGACAGAAGAAAAGAGCATCCAGAGACTGCCCCACCCAGGGATCAATCCCATATACAACCACCAAACCCAGATAATCTTGCATATATGAGACAGATTTTGCTTACAGGACCCTGAAATAACTCTCTCTTGTGAGTCTATGCCAATGCCTGGCTAATATAGAAGTGGATGCTTACAGTCATCTATTGGATGGAACACAGGGACCCTAATGAAGGAGCTAGAGAAATTACCCAAGGAGCTAAAGGGGTCTCCAGCCCTATAGGAGGAATAACGATATGAACTAACCAGTACCAGCCAGAGCTGTGTCTCTAGTTGCATATGTAGCAGAGAATGGTCTAATAGGCCATCAATGGGAGGAGAGGCCCTTGGTCTTCTGAAGATCATATGCCCCAGTACAGGGGAATGAAGTGGGAGGCCAGGACCAGGAAGCAGGAGTGGGTGGGTTGGGGAGCAGGAAGGCAGGAGAGTATAGGGGGCTTTGGGGATAGCTTTTGAAATGTAAATGAATAAAATATCTAATAAAAACAGAAAAAAAAGAAAAATGCTGCAATAAGCATCTTTTTTTATTAGTTATTTTCTTTATTTACCTTTCAAGTGTTATCCTCTTTCCTGGTTTTCCCTCCTAAAACCACCTATCCCATCCCCCCCCTTCCCCTGATCACCACTCACCCACACCTGCTTCCAGGACCAAAGGCCTCTCATCCCATTGATGTCCATCAAGGCCATCCTCTGCTATACATGCAGCTTGAGGACTGAGCACAAGGTCCTCAATGGAGGAGTTAGAGAAACATCCGAAGGAGCTGAAGTGGTTTGTAGCTTCCTAGGATGAACAACAGTATGAACCAACCAGTACCCTCAGAGCTCCCATGGACTAAACCACCAACCAAAGAGTGCAAAGAGCATCTTCCTGTCTAACAGTATGCTTAGTCCAATTTGTTGGTGCACATTCACCCAATATAGATATATATAAGATTTTGAGAAACTTCCTTAGTTTTGTAAATATTTTGTGAAGACATGCCCAGCAACAGAAACTCAGGGTTCTCTTCTTCCTCCATCCTTGCCAGTATCTGTTGTGATTTCTTACAAAATTGTCTTTCTGACTAAGATAACGTGAGATAACAAGGTAGATTTACATTTGCTTTTCCTTGATGGCTAAGAATACTAGAGATTTTTTTCATTGCTTTCTGTACTTCAGCTTCTGAGAATTATTTGATCAGGTATTGAGGCACATATCCCACATCTATAAACTATAACTTGAAGTTTGAAGGGGAAGATGAGAAGTTAAAGGCCAAGTGAAGTTGCAGCTAAATAGTGAGTTCAAAGTCATCCTCAAATCGCAGGGAATCCGAACTTGTATCAGATATTTTCTTCATTATTTAGTGTCTTCCTTGCTTTTGTGGCATATATTAGTTTTTTATGTATTCTAGATTAATAAACTATTATGTTGTAAACAGCAAAAATATTTTTCTATTTGAAAAGTTGTCTCTTAAAAAAATAATTGTTTCTTTACTTGTGCAAGGTTGGTTTATATTTTTAATTGCCTGAATGTTTAACTCCTCATCTATTTCCTGATGATTATACAACTTTTCAGTAAGTCCTCATTCATGGGTCTACCTGAAAATGCTAAATCTTTTGTTAACTCTGAAAATTGCAGAGGTCAGGTTTTGTATAAAGATTTGCACCATTTGGAGTTTGGTTTTTATAAAGGATAAGAGGTAGGGCTCTAGCCTCTTTGTTTTGTTTTGTTTTGTTTTGTTTAGTTTTGTTTGTTTGTTTGGTGGGTTGGTTGGTGTTTGTTTGTTTGTTTGTTTGTTTGTTTGTTTTTATGTCAATATAGACTCCATCCAGCAAAATCCATTGAAGATGTTGTCTTTTTTTGTGTGTGTGTGAATCATTGTTTATTTGTTCTCCCAAGGAAACAATTACCTTCATGTATATTTTGTAACATTTCCAATTTTTTAAAATTATTTTTTCTTTATTAGATATTTTCTTCATTTACATTTCAAGTATTATCCAGAAAGTTCCCCATACCCTCCCCCATCCCTGCCCTGCTCCCCTACCCACCCCCTCCCACATAATGGCCCTGGCGTTCCCCTGTACTGGGGCATATAAAGTCTGCATGACCAAGGGGCCTCTCTTCCCAATGATGGCCAACTCGGACATCTTCTTCCATATATGCAGCTAAAAACATGAGCACAGATGTTGTCTTTTCTTAAATATGTTTTTGGCATCTCTCTTTGTAGTCAAGTAACTGCTATTGTAAATATTTTCAGCTGGGTCTCTATTCTACTCCATTAATCTCGATGTCTGTTTTCTCTTAGAGTCAGATATGATAATACTTCTGCTATTGTTCCTTATGCTCAAAATTATTGTAGCAACACCGTCTTTTTTATTTTTACCATATGAATTTTAGGAGTTGAGAAGTATTTATTTGTTCTTTTTTTCTTTTTCTCTTTTTTTTTAATTGAAAATAAAATTAAATCAAATTCCCCCTTCCTTTTTGATTTTCTCTTGTAAACAGTAACATTTTAATCATTATTTTCTTAAACACTGAACATAGGTATATAGGTATATAAGCTACTGTTTTTCTTCCTATTAATTCCATTCCCTGCTACATTTCTCTGAGTGTATTGCAGTTCTAACAGGCTTCGAGTGTAGTATCTAGGTTTTGTTGAGTTTTATACCAGATATAAATAGGTATATTTGATAGCTTCTTTTCCCATTTATAAACATTTCTCTTATTTTTCTTATTTTATTGACATAGGTAATAGTTTGGGCATTGCAAAGAACAAGAGTGGAGAGATGGGGTAGCTTTCTTTCACTCTTTGCTTTTCAGGAAAGGTCAGGTCTGTTAGAGCAGAGGCAACTCCTCAGACAAGTAACCAGCTGAGAACAAACAGGGCATTCTACTGCACTGTTTCAGTACTTGTGTTGTAAACAAGAGTTATTTCTCTTTTTCTCCACAAGTCTGTTTAGAGCCACATTTATCAAGCTGTGGACACTCTTTGGAGATTGTAAAAATAGACCTAGCAGTTGTACTGAAGTTACATCTGGAGTTTCGTGCAAAAGAAAGTTGTGATACGCCTTACTGAGGAATGCTTTTTATAATCACCTTGTTTCAGGTTTGAGTGAGTCAATTCTTTAATATTAGTGCCTGCATGATATAGAATGTTAAATGCCTTCAAATATTAACATGTAAAATATTAGTTTGTCCATGAAATCATGTGATAGATATTCCATGGAACTTCATCTCAGAGAAATAATTCATTGTGTGTTAGTTTAGTTTTCATGCAGTGTATAAGAAAATCAAGAGATTCTGTAAACATTTTCCGTTTCCAACCACCTCAGACAAAATCTAAAAGGATTGTAGATGTGCTTTCTTTATAGATGAGTTTGCTAATCTCTTGCATTCCATAAAGTGTAGCAATAGAAAAGTATATTGGCTTAAATATTGATAGCATACACATAGACTGTAAACTATTTTCAAATATATCACATATTTTAAAGGAAGATGTAAAAACAGTGAAGAATATACATATGAATATAGGTTTCATTTCTTTCTTTACATAGATATGAAAACAAATACATATCTATACAGATATAGAAAGTGTAATTAAAATTAAATTTTCTTTGCATTGTACATCTTTGTTAGGATATATGCATAACATTCTATCTTATATAATGATTATAATTTAGTTTGTTTTTTTCTACAATATTAATTTTGTGTGTTGTTATTCAATTTGACTCCAAGTTATTAAGCATATAATTGTTCCCAATTATTATTAAAGGAAATCATTCTGTTGACTGTTTTATAGTTCATAATATTCACTTTAGTATATGAAGGATGTTCAAAATATCTTTATTTCTGCAATGAAAATGTTCACTACCTGATTTGTACTTGCTTATCAATGATAATAGAGTCATTACCAGGAAGATTACAAAACACTTTCCAAATTTATTCAATTTATGTTGGTTTCAAAGTTATCTGTGTCATAAAAATAGACAACAGAAGTTGGAAGGTGAACTAACTAACATTTTATAGCTTCTGTTTGACAAGGTAAACTATCAAACTTGTAATTTCTTTACAAGGTAAACTGTAAAGAAGTTTTGATGAGATTTTGTAATTTAATTTACAATGCAAATAGAAGAAACACAAAAATCATGAATTTTCCTTTCAGAAAGCAAAAAGAAATAAACAATAGTAATTTACACCAAAGGGTACATTGTTTTTTTGTTTTTTTGTTTGTTTGTTTGTTTTTGGTAAAGGGTACAGTCTTTAAACAACTGCATAAAATTTTGTTATGTTATTGTCTGGTATAAGTTAATATAGTTCTTTAATTTTCAAATGGCATATTTAAGTAGAGCAATAGGTTGGATACTTGTTTAACTAGATCCATACCTCTCCAGTCCTTGGAAATATAGAGTCACCCAGAAAGCCTGAGAAAAGAGAGAGAAGTATGAGACTGTAAAATGATACTCACAGTATAAAGAAAACAGTAAATATCTACAAAGCAAATAGAGAAATATAAGGAAAATAAAAATTGAAATGATGTGAGTTTATAATAATTAATGAATGAACTTGAATGAGTACATATAGATGATTTTTAAAACATGTTTTTAGTTGAGAATTTTATGGATAAAATTAACGGAGATACATTAAAGTATCAATTCAGTGAGAGAAAAAAGACAATGTCAAAGAGCTAGAGAAGGGACTGAAGGAGCTGAAGGGGTTTGCAACCCCATCGGAAGAACAGCATCCACCAACCAGAGCTCCCAGGTCTAGACCATCAACCAAGGAATACACATGGAGAAACCCATGGCTCCAGCTGCATATGTAGCAAAGGATGGCCTTGTCAGGCTTCAATGGGAGAAGAGGCCTTTGGTCCCATGAAGGATTCATGACCCATTATAGGGGAATGCAAGGGCAGGGAGGCAAGAGTGGATGGGTTGTTGAGGGTACACCCTCATAGAAGAAGAAGGGGGATGGGATAGGGGGTTCCTGGGGGTGGGGAATCAGGAAAGAGAATAAAATTTGAAATGTAAATAAATAAAATATCCAATAAAAAAGAAAAAAAATGATTAATAACAAAGTTGCAATGTAACATGATATTAAACGCTTTTTTTTTTAAAGTAATAAACTTTGTATTTGTACTAATGTATACTACTACACTGTTGACTCAATTCAATGCCAGGTTTGCTCATGTCCCACTCCTTGGTATAAAAAGATAAAAATCTATTTATTTGCATTATATTCACATTTGAGCAGACAGAACAACAAAAACACAAACAAACAAACAAACAAAAAGATGCTAGTAAAAGGATATCTGTGCTCTATGATGCTATTAGTTCTCTGAGTCAATTCTAATATTTGCTCTATCAATTATGACCTGTGCCTAAAATGATTGAACTATTTTAGACATATTAGAGTCTTAGTGGATAATATCAGAAATAGTCCATGAAACATTTCTGCATCTTGCCTAATACCTAGTCACTAAATTTAGAGTGTTATTTATCACTTACATTCATACTGTCAATAAAGTATGCTAAGCAATGTATGACAGCCAAAATAATTTATACTTTTTCCATATGTCAATTTACAATGTAATGCAAGCCATACTGAAAGTGGGTTTTTATCTTTACTGTCACTTTTTATCCACTTGCATACTCACCTTTCATCTTTCTATATTTACATCCTTGTCAATAGCGTCATTGAAATATTTTGTTTTCTTTAAGGTAGACAGAGGAACACAGTGCCAAAATAGTTTTCTTTCTTTAGTTTCATTTTGTTTCGTTTCATTTCGTTTAGTTTAGTTTCTAGTTTAGTTTAGTTTTGTGTGTTTCTGTTTATGACTTTTTCATCTCTATTCCAATGAAGTGTTATGTTCAACAATCCAAACTCTCTCTATACTTTCCAGTCCTTATAGAGAAACACAAGGGTATTTGATGGGGCATAGCAATAGCTACTGAGCTTGTAATGATAGCAGGTAAATGCTAATCACATGTGATTGGGAGGAAACAATCATCTACTGATGGCCAATGACAAGCAATTGTTAGCCTTATGAATGAGAAAGTTTATCAAAGCTGTTTCAAATTTTATAATAGCCCTAGTTTTGTATTCATAATTGTATCTATTTATCCAGTAATTTCAATAATTAGTTTCTAACTATTTAGCTATTCATCACAATGTTCTGTGTGTTCCCTTCTAAATTTACTCTTTATGAGTTTGATTTTGCTTAATTTATTCGCTAACATTTCATTAAAATAAATTAAGTTATTTGGTTCTCATTAAAAGAAATGAGAAATATGAGATTTGTAAAAGAACAATTTTAATTTCTTGAAAATGTATATTGGTTAATAATTTTACTATTTCATTAGTGCTATTATTTTACAAGTATGTATCTCTTTATTGTTCTACTACCCCATATCAGACATTCATATAAAAACCATTTATTGCTATATCTTTAAAGATATTAAGTTATAAAACCCTAAACAGTTTCATCATTCAAAAGAAAATAATAATACGGTTTGTTTTATCTTTCTATTAAATCAATCTCTCCTTGTTTGAGTTAACTATATTATTACTTTATGATTTATAGAAAAAATCTACACATGTGTTTATTGCAATACAGAAAATATAAATCATATTTATGTCTAATAAAAATAAGCATAAAAAGAAAATGCATGGAAATGATAATATTTACAATTGACTCAAATATCTTGGAATAAACTAACCAAAAAATGTGAAAAACATAATAATGTAATGATAAGTGAAAATACCAAGACAATGAATCAAGAAACGGGATACAGGAAGATGGATAGATTTTCTCATGTTCCTGGATTGCCAGTACTACTATAGCAAAATATATCATTCTACTACAATTGCTGTCTCTACATTCAGTACACTATCAATTATAATTATATCAGAAAGTTATCACAGTAGTTTTATAAATTGTATTAAAATACATGTGGAATAGAACATGTTTCATGGGATCCAAAGCAATCTTGAGCAATAAAAACAGTTATTGCATTATAGATATACTTGGTTGAAATTATACATGAATGGATCTTATTTTTCCTTGTGAAATATGTGTGCTTATTCCAAAATCATATAAAAAACATTTTATTTTTTGTCAATAATATTGAAATCACATTTTGTTTACTAGCTTAAATTTTGTATAACAGCATTACAAGTAAGTCATATTACTGTAATTTTTACAATGATGTTATATTGTTAAAATGAACAAATGTTGGATTTATTTTAGTTCACAGTTCAACTCACAAATCTCCATCACATGGATATTTATGTAAATAGTCATTTATCTCATCAGGAAAAGATTGACTATTTTTGAGCCATCATGCAGTTGCTGAGAATTGAACTGGGGACCTCTAGAAGAGCAGAGCCATCTCTCTTTTGATTTATAACAATATAGTAATAACCTGATACATTTATTAGTACCTACCAATTGTCAATATTAAATGATTTTCTAAATTTCTGAAGTTGTTTTAATATTTAAAACGAAACTATTAAACCTCTGGTTGCTGGATATATCTTCATCTTTGTGTGTTTCCCGAATCTTTGCTGTGATAGATGGTAGAAAGCAAAGCCTCACTTATGGGAGTGGTTATTCCAATGTTGACTCTCATCACTAAAGCATCTTTCTGAATAGAATCAAAAGCTAGTGATACGTTGCTATTTTAATTACACTTTAATTTCCATGTCTACTCTTTATAATCTGATAAGCAGCTTCTTAAAAATGTCCTGTTTATAACCACAATGAATCCCTTTATTAAGAAAAAAAGACAAGGGAGAAACTTTCATGTTTTATATGCTTGCTTGGTGATAAATTCACTACTTCAATTTTCATAGAGAATTAAGGTTTATGAATTTCATACAATTTTTCTACAGCATAAATTAAGAAAACATACTGAAATATTATTTACCTTGAAAATTTCCAAGAATTTATAAACATTTGAAAGAGACATGTTATCAAAATGGTAGCACAAATTACATCCCTTAAGATTTTAAATTAAAAAAAAATCATTGATTTGTATCTATAAGCATTATAAGTCTGTGTCTGTCTTCATAATTTTATTTAGAACATGCATATTGCATAGTATCACTCACATTAGCATCAAAACTAAATGTTTAAGTATAAATCTAATGAAACTTATTCTTGATGGTTTTAGGAAACCATACTCTTTTATAAAGTAAATGGAAGACATGTTCATTAATAGAGAGATAGTCCATGTTTCTGGATAGAGAAGCTCAGGCCAGTTTTGTCCATCTTTCAGAGTTTGCAATTCAAATAAATCACTTTGTGTTACTAAAAAATAAATTATAATATTTTGAAATAGAAGAAGATTCAGTGTAACAAAATATTAATGCAAAATTCAAAGACAAACACTGCTCTCCAACAAACACAACACATACTGTAGTACTGGGAATGAATCCACAAACATGGAATAAAACTAATGAGAGTAGAAACTGATTCACATGAGGAAGCTCCACTGAACTTTGATAAAAGAGCAAGGGCATTCATGCAAAGCAAAGATGTATTAGTTTAACAAATTGTGATGGAAATATAGACATTGATATTTGAAACAAATATGCCATATTCCCTTTTAAAAATCTGACTCACAATCCATGTAGGTCAAAATGTAAAATAATGGCTCTCAAATTTCCAAGCATCTGACACACAGATCAATAGTGCTGTCTTTTGTAAGTGCCAAAAATAAAAAAAAAAAATACAAATGAAAAAATTAATATAAATGAAAATTTCTGATGATAACAGTAGAATATCCGAATGTTAGATTTTTAATGATTATTTGTCTTACAACCCAAAAATGTAAATTTTTTTGAGTTTGATACTTATTTATTAGATATATTATTCATTATAAGGTAAGTCATATGGCCTTATTTAAAAATAAAATATTATCCTCTAAAAATATTCTCAAGGAATAAACTTATAAGGCAATACTTGACAGCAAATACTCATTAAACACACTACTGATAAAAAATATTGGCGCATGTCTTTAATCCCAGTACTTGGGAGGCAGAGGTAGGCGGATTTGTGAGTTTGAGGCCAGCCTGGTCTACAAAGTGAGTTCCAGGACAGCCAGGGCACACAGAGAATCCCTGTCTCAAAAAAAAAAAAAAAAAAAAAAAAAAAAAAAAAAAAAAAAAATATATATATATATATATATATATATATATATATATATATAATTTTTTAATTTGTATAAAGAATACTAAAGTTTATCATAAACAAAATACACTGAGTTGTAAATGAGCAAAAGCTTTTAATAGAAAAATATTCACAGTGCAAAAAGAACATATGAAAATATGCTTTGCCTTAATGTCATTGGGATTGAATCATTACAGATCGAAACTATGAGATACCTATAAATTTATACAGGTAAGTCATTTCTAATACATTACATGACAGAAAAGTAATATTAACAAAGATCTGGGGCAATGTGAATCAATATTTACTATGAGTAAGTATGAAAAATGTCATAATACTCTAGAAGGTAAGTCAATTTGATCTAGTAGTTGAGCCTCATGGTGTCACACTAAGGAAAGGTAAGGTTATATTATTTTCTATGGAATCAGCATCACTCATCCATTCAGAGTAACTCTTAACAAAGTCATCGCCAATAACCTCTTTTAATAAGTTTGAGTGGTAGTAGTTTTTATATAGCTGAGTTTTGAGTCATTAATTATCTCTCTTCTCCAGTCCATGTTCTTTACAATTTTCCTGATCAACACTGCTTAAACCTTGCCACCTTAACTATTCTCTCTCTCTCTCTCTCTCTCTCTCTCTCTCTCTCTCTCTCTCTCTCTCTTCGTATAACATACAGACTAATATAAACAAAACTTTTAAAGTCTCTATTGCTGCCGTAAACCCTTCCTCATTTCTAGTTCACTACAGACATTCTATACACATCATACAAACTTAAAATATTTGAAGCTATGATTTGCACATGATGAAGGACTTAGGATATTTGCATATGAGTTGTTTGTTAAGAAGACTCAAGAATCTACCAATGCAGCATAGATTATTGTACTTACTCTGGTTGCCCACCAGAACTATAGAGTATACTCCATTGCTGAAGTCACTATACATCTTGGATGTATAGCTTAGGTAAATCAAGCTTGGTCATGGCTATAAGTTTTTTTTTTTTTTTTTTTTTTTTTTTTTTTTTCCTGCTGGCTAGAATTCATAGATACAGAAGATGCTTGACAAGCATTTAGGAGAAAAGTCATTAATTGCTTTATTCAGTTATAGACAATGGATACTGCCATAACTGTGAGCCAATTGAAGTAAAAGTGGCTTAACTATGCCCACAAGAGGGAATTTGTATGTCATATGTTAGTTATGCTTAAAGATTTATGTCTGGAAAATGCATATGGTCTAGGAATAAACTTCCAGCTCAATTTTACTAAATTGACGTGTCCTCTATGAATATTATGTTTAAATCTATACCCATAATCTAACGTTCCCTTCAGCTGTAGTCAGAGGAAAATATTTTTGCAGTCAGTTATGATACATCAGAGACCTCTGCCTAGCCAGGGTACTAAGATTACATGACTTTTAACATTACATATTCTCAGGCCAATGGAATATTATGGAATAAAATGAATGAGTGCAGCAGTCAAGCATTTTAGGCAATATATGACAATTATTTTCTTGAATCCATTGCATCTATGCTTACCTGCACAAAACTCACTAAATATTTTCTCTTCAACCTTCAGCCATGGATGAGGGAGAGACTTCTGATATCTTTGCCCTCCTTGAAGAGCTATTGGTAGATGATTACTACTAAAGAGAAATGATTCATAATCTTCAGTAGGATAGCCAGTAGTAACTAACTTAAGTGACAGTCCACACTGTTGACCCTGATATAGCCCAGTTAATCTCAACTGAAAATCAAAACAAAACAATAATATATATTAATATTTAGCATTAGTAATCAACTTGACACAGCTTAGAATCTCCTTGAGGGAGGGAGTCTCAGTGAGATATTGTCTAAACTTGGCTGACTGGTGGGACTGTCGCTATTTAAGTTAATTGATGTGGAATGATACAGTTCAATATGGACAAAGCAATTCCATAAGCAGAATGTCCTTATGCCCACATGAAGAAATACAGCCCAGAAGAAGCAAGGGAGTGAGCATGTATGCATTCATCTCTTTATACTCTTGACTGTGGATATGAAGTTATGAGATGTTTACCGTTTCTACCTTGACTGCTCACAGTGATTGATAGGAACATAGATCTGTAAGCTGAAATAACTCCTTTCTCTCCAAAGCTATTCTTTGCAATGATATTTAATTACAACAAAAGAAATGAAACTTGAATATGCACCATATAAAACAAAATTATACTTATTTATTGATAAGATGTTTTTGACATTGAATTTCATAAGTAGTCATAGGAACTAATATGTAATGAAAGCAAGAGTTTGGATTGCACAGTAAAAATAATTTATAGATTTATGGTTACATTTGTAAAACAAAACAATCAACTTATACAAGAAATATAGTATCATAAAATGCTTAAAAATTAATGTATCAAAAGAATATCACCTAAATTTGAAATGACACATGTTTCTAAAAAATATTTTGGAAAACTAAATAATTATAAAGTTATGATACTGTCAAAATGATGTATGACTTTCACCATTCAATATGACAAAGAGAACCAGCTGCATGGTGACGTGTAGACCTGTGGCCATGGTACTTCTAATATGTCCTGAGAACATTTTAGGAAAAAAAATTAAATATTTAAAAATACCATGTATAAATTTAAACAAATCTTGTGATGTTGAGAATTATAAGAAAATAGTATAAATAAGCACATAGTGATTTAAACAATAAGAAAACTGCATCATCTGTGAGGCTTTATCAGCAACTATTGAGACAGATGTAGATATTTATAATCTTTGGACTGAGGTCAGGGACCTCTATAAAAGAGTTAGTGGAAGGATTGAAGGAGCTAAAGGGGATTGTAATACTATAGGAAGAACAACAATACAAAGGAACCCAGAACCATCAGACCTCCCAGAGCCCATGCCACCAAACAAAGAGCTTATGTACTCCAGGGCCCCTGGCTAAGATCTAACAGAGGACTGTCTTGTCTGGCTTCAGTGGGAGAAGATGCTCCTAATCCTGTAGAGACTTAATGCCTCAGAGAAGGGCAACGAGTTGGAGGAAGGTGGGAGGGTAAGGGTAGGAGATGGGGTGTGGGGTGTAGGTGGGAGGTAGGAGCACCCCCTCAGAGTCCAAGGGGATGCACAAGAGTGTGAAGAAATCTTGGAGGGGGCACCAGGTGTGGGGCAACATTTGGAATGTAAATAAAGAACACACATTTAAAAAAATCACAGAAGAAATGGATAACAATATCTATTTATAGGTTTCCTTCATATTTGGAAAAAAAAAAAAAACATATTCCCAGAGCAATCCAGTAAAGGAAAGGAAAAAAAATAAATCTGCTCTGTTCTTTTTATGGTAGAAAAATTCATCCAGTACAAATCAAACAATGATCAATATGTCATATATCAATATAATTTTTAAAAAGTCTTCTTTGCTTTGTACTTGTTGGCAAAGATAAAATTAAAAAGTGTTCATGGGTAGGTATTAATATAGGTTCCCCAATTTTTGTAAATTGAGATGAGTAGTATCTACAATATGTCTTTTTTTTTTTTTTTTTTTTTTTTTTTGTAGCAGCTAGTCCTTGCTATCCAGCTAAGTTAGGATCAGGTGTGTCCAAACTTACAAGTGCTATATCATATATCCTTTTCTCCTGTCCTGAGCTTTGTTTCCTGTATGAGAATTAAAATTCTTTTGTGGTGCCATAGCTACAGCTGCTCCTAGAAGCAGTGTGAATTTTAAAGTATTAGCATCCATCACCAGAGAGACAAGAGATTCTGCTCTCTGAATTTCCTTTTTATGAATTCAATGTGTGAAGGATGATTAGTGTTACTACTAAAATTGTAGAAGCTTTGGTTAACTCATAGTTTTCTCTAACAATTGCCCAGTACATTATAACCCCCACATTTACCCATACCTTTACGAAAACAATAACAATTTTATCAACAACAGAGATAATGATTGGCAGCCATACCATCCTTATATACCACTGAAATTTCTGGAACATATACATTTTGGTGCAAAGAACTAGCCATCTCTTACTTACGAAGGCCTTTAATAACTTCATATGTGCAGCTTTTCAAAGTATTCTATTCTGTTTTGTTTGCTTCTTATAGAAGTATTGTTATATAATTTATAACCCAAACTTTATTATGATTCATATACCCCTTCCTCTTTGGTTAGAGTCATATGTAGTAATACCTACTTAGATCTATTACAAATACTTCTCAGTTATCATTTCATTTGTAGAGTCATATGTGAGGAAATCTATATCTAATTCAAACATTTTTAAATATTTCCCCAAAATTTCAACAGCATATTTAAAGTGAAATCATTCAGAAATGTCTTTAATGACTTCCAATTGTTCTGAATATTTTTGAGAACTTGATATTTGAGAATCTTTTTGAGACATTTAATTTTGGTTCCATAACTCTTACACCTTTTCTTCTCTCACCACCTTCAGAGGGCCTGAACAAATGAATCTAGAGTCTCTGGACGTCCTGCTATGAGAATATTTTACTTCAATATAGCTTGTGAAGAGAACACACTGGCTGTCCCACATGTTACCCAGAATTGTTAATGGCCTTTTTAAAGCTCAAGATTCTAATGACCTTCCACAGGTGTGCAGGTGATAAAGGAGACTCTTATAATGCTAATGGCTAAGAAATCGTGACAGTTGGATGAAAAATGTTAGCATGACTTGCTATGCCTGATTCACAAGAACAGAAAAATAAATCATATTTGTCAAAATAATTCTACCTTTAAGAGTAAACCTTTACTCAGAACTCCTATATTAAGCAAAAATGAGCTTGAAGGAGGTCACACACCTGAGCATTACAGTGGAAATTATGAGGAATTTAGATGAAAAGTTATTATAAAGTCTTTGTGAATTAGGATTGACAAGAATTCTTAGACAAATAGCAGAAATCAATAACCATGAAATGAACACATATAATAGCCTTCATAAATATCAATACATTCTCATCAAAATAAACTGATAAGAAAATGAATAAGCAATCTACACACCTGGAGAAAACTTTATCAAAACAAACATCTATAATATCTATTTTTAATTCATTAAGAAGAGAAACAACCCAATAAAATAGGTGAAAGATTTGAAAAGTCATTTCACAAAAGAAGATGAATGAATGGTAATTAACCATAGAAAACCAGACTCACAATCACACATAAGCTGTGATGGAAAATTTGATTAAAATTCCAATATTATCAGTGCATATGCACTGGTAGGAATAGATGAAGTATAAGAACATGGTCAAATCTTCAGAGAAGATGAGTGCTAAGAATAATCAAACAAAAGTCATTGCTGATTTTAAAAATATGTTCTTTTGTTCCTGGGCCTGGATTACTAAAAACATCAGAACTAAGATGTATAATTTCAATCTATGCATAGAGTAAGCTAAATTTAAGTGCTCTTCCCAGTGAGATTTAGACAGGACTGCTTAGATGTGTTTTATTACTGATTACTTAAAATAGTGAATGTAGTAGAAACAGAAATGTATATCAATATAAATATATAAAACAGTGACATATTTACACATTGATTCTATTAAACAATAAAAATGGAAATGTTTATGAAAGTCAACAGATATTTATCAAAGTTACTTTGTTTGCTAAGGAAGTTTGAAACAAAAAGTAACCATTTTTGATATAGCATCACTTTTATGTTTATACTAAATGCCTTATCACACTATCTCTTTAATATATGTAAAAGTATTAAAAAAGAACAGCAGTAACAAGAATTTATAGAATGAGATTATGAGACACTAAGAGTTTTTTGTAAAATTACTTACTTCTCTATGGTACATAGTTGGGTCTATAGATAATTTTCACTTGTCAGGCACAGGGATATCCACTTAAGTGCATTCTCCTATGAACCCATAGAGACTGTAGCAGTAGGTAAAGCCTTGTTCAGCTTCAAGCCAGGCAGGTTCACAGCTCTGAGCCAGGACTGTGGAAATGTGCTGCCATCCCTAACCAAGAACATACCTCAGACTGACAACTGATAGAAAAGAAAATTAAATTTTCTGCAATGGAGTCTCACTTAGTATATAAGACACATTAATTAACCATACAATTTAAGCATACAATTAACTAAATTGTACTCTGTGTGTGTGTGTGTGTGTGTGTGTGTGTGTGTGTGCGCACCTTGTTTAGTTATTTTGTTGATTGACTGGTATATTGTTTAAATATGATTTCAATTTTGTATTCTTATGTTGATTGTGTGTGTGTGTGTGTGTGTGTGTGTGTTTTCTTGAAATTTGTTCTGTTTTTGTTTTGACTTTATTTTTGTTTGAATTTTTTTCCTTGTCTGCTTGTTTTCTGAGGAGGAAGAATTAATGAAATTGAATATTTTGATCTGGCAGGAGATAGGGCATGGAGAGATGTAATCAGAATGCATTGTATGAGAAAATCTTTCCAATAAAAAAAAAGCTTTATATATTTTTCCATAATGGAAATTTTAAAACAAGAGAAAAATCTTAAAACAAAACTTTTATCTCACATGGTTTCCTGGCAAATATAAGTGTTTCTAATAACACTTTCCCCTGACACATGTACAATAGAGATCTGCCTGATCTGGCTCAGTGAGAGAAGACACACCTAATCCTCAAGGGACTAGAGGCTACAGGGTGTGGGAAGGTCTGATGGGGTGGAA
>LR751905.1:0-37500 GCA_902729485.2 Mus minutoides | reverse complement strand
CTTTCAGCATTATCTTGCTGGCATATGCAATAGTGTTAATTTTTGGTGGCTGATTATGGGAAGGATCCCTGGCAGCCGCAGTCACTGATTGGTCCATCTATGTGTGAAGCTGAATCAAAAGGACACACTCCTATTTTGAATTTGCTATTGTAAAAGGTAATTATTTAAGATAAATATTTAGTAAAAAATAAACATATCTTGATGACTCCTACCCTACCTATTTTAAGTGAGGGATTACTATTTTATCATTTTAAAACATTAATTTTCTTCTATACATTTAGCTTTCAGGATACAGATATAAATAAGAAGATGCTGATTATTTTTAAAATGTGCTTATGATTTATTAGGTAAAATTAAAATATTGCTGTGATCATTCAATATATTGTATGGTATAAAATGAATGAAAAAATTAATCTTCAACATCTGAGGGATAACAATATTTTTTTTTTATTAGAGAGTTTCTTCATTTACATTTCAAGTGTTACCCAAAAGTCTCCTATATCCTCCCCCCGCCCTGCTCCCCTACCCTCCCTCTCCCGCTACTTGGCCCTGGCATTCCCCTGTACTGGGGCATATAACCATTGCTAGACCAAGGGCCTTTCTTCTCCAATAATGGCCAACTAGGCTATCTTCTAATACATATGCAGCTAGAGACATGAGCTCTGGGGGTTCTGATTAGTTCATATTGTTGTTCCATCTATAGGGTTGCCGATCCCTACAGTTCTTGGGTACTCTCTCTAGCTCCTACATTGGTGACACTGTGTTCTGCCCTATAGATGATTATGAGCATCCTCTTCTGCGTTTGTCAGGAACTGTCACAGCCTCCCAGGTGACAGGTATATCAGGGTCCTTTCAGCAATGTCCTGCTGGTGTATGCAGTAGTGTCTGCGTTTAGTGGCTGATTATGTGATGGACCACCCGGGTGGGGCACTCTCTGGATGGTCTATCCTTTCATTTTTAACTCCAAATTTTGTCTCTGCACCTCCTTCCATGTATATTTTAATCCCTATTCTAGGGAGGAATGAAGTATCCATGCGTTGGTCTTTCTTGACTTTCTTATGTTATGGAAATTGTATCTTGGGTATTCTCGGTTTCTGGGCTAATATCCACTTATCAGTGAGTGCATATTAAGTGACTTCTAACAATAATTATTTTTAAGTGATGTGAAAGTCAACTGTTTTAGGTTTCTTTTATTGTTTAAATTAATATAGGAATCTCATTCCCTTTTCTACCTCTGACATTTCCCATGAGCCCTGCCTCTATCTCCCTCCCATATCTAATCTCCTACTTCTTAATTGATGTATGTATGTGTTTTATATATAACTATAGAGATAAAACTGACTAATTCCATTAGCTGTTCCATGAGAGTCTCTGCCTGAGCCTGACCAATACAGATGACGATTCACTCAGCCAAACATCAGACTGAGCTCAAGGCCACCAGTTGAGGAATTAGGGCAAGAACTGAAGAAGTTGAAAGGATTTGCAACCCCATAGGATGAACAACATTATCAACCAATCAGACTCCCCCCAAATTCCCAGGTACTAAAAACCACCAACCACAGAGTACACATATTCAGCTGGATATGTAGCAGAAGATGGCCTTATCTGGCATCAATTGGAGGGGAACCCCTTGGTCCTGTGGAGGCTAGTAGACCCAGGATAGGGGAATGCTAATGCTAGGGCACTGCAGTGGGAGTGGGTGGGCAGGTGGGGGAGCACCTTCATAGAAGCAGGTGGTGGGGAGAGCAGATAGAGGGTGGTGGAGTGGAAACTAGAAAGAAGGAAAATATTTGAAATGTAAATAAATAAAATAACACATACAAAATGTGGGAAAAAGTTGCAGATACACAAAGTTGAACTTATTTCTTGGTATTGGATAAACTATTAGGTGCTTGTCTATACAAGGTTACTCCTATTCTCACTCCACTTTGTTGCCTATTGTAATTTTTAACTAATTAATTAATTAATTAACATCGCAGATGATGCTACTTCTCCCAGTCCCCAATCCCCTCAAAGAGTCCCTCATCCCACCCTACCTCCTGTTCACATCAGAGAGGGAAGAGGCTCCCTGGTAGATCTCTATTCTGACATGTCAGTTCTCTACAGGATTAGGCACATCCTCTCCCACTGAGGCCAGACAAGGCAACTCTCTGCTACACTCTCTGCTAGGTGGGATCCTATGTATGCTCTTTGGTTGTTTGCAGAGTCTCTGAGAGCTCCCACGGGTCCAGGTAAGTAGACACTATTGGTCTTCTTGTGAAGTTCCATCCTCTTCAGTTCCTTCAATTCTTCCTCCAAATCTTCTATAAACGTTCCCCAACTTTTTACTGTGTGTGTCTGCATCTGTTTCAATCAGCTGTTGGTTATAGGCTATCAGAGGATAGTCTGGCTAGTCTCTTCTCTGCAAGCATAACAGAGTATCACTGATAATCAGGAATTGGTGCTTGCCCATGGAATTAGTTTCAAGTTAGGGTGGTTAATTTTTGGGCTTTCTGTTAGTCCCTGCTCCATCTTTGTCTTTCCTTTTCTTCTAGACAAGATTATTTTTGGGTTGAAAGGTGTGTGTGTGTGTGTGTGTTGAGGGTGGTGGGCTTGTTTTCTTTATATCTTGACTGGGATCCTGCTTAGTTATAGGATGTGGCCTCTTCAGGTTGCTTGACCCCACTGTTAGGCATCTTGGCTAATTCTCCCTCATTAACTCCTGCAATCCTCCACTGTCCCAAGTCTCTGTGATTTCCTACAGATTCTCCCCAATCCCCTATCAGACCGCTTGTGGCTGTACAAATCAGCAGCTGCAAATTTTTATTCATTTTCCTGGCACTCTGTGCCTCTCTCCTGTCTTTCTATTTTCTTCCACCTCTCTCTATTCTTCTCCTACCCTGGTCCTTCCCTCCCTCTGCCTCACATGATTATTTTGCTCTTCATCAAGGCATCTTCCTTTGGTCCTTCCTTCAGGATAATCTTCACGCAGTCTGTGAGTTGTATCATGGACAGCTTGTACTTTAAATCCCACTTAGCAGTGAGAACATACCATGCATTTCCTTTTGGGTCTGGATTACCTTACTCAGGATAATATTTTTTTTAGTTCCATCCATTTACCTTCAAAATTCTGGATGTCCTTTTTAAAAATAGCTGAATTTCATTGTGTAAATGAACCGCATTTTCCACATCCATTCTTCAGTTGAGAGATATTTTGAGTTGTTTCAAGTATCTGACTATTACAAAAAAGCTGCTATGAACACAGTGGAACACAGTTGAGTACATGACCTTTGGGTGTTTGACCAGTATAGCTGGGTCTTCAGATAGAACTATTTCTAATTTTTGTTTCATTCATATATATATATATATATATATATATATATATATATATATATATATAAAATTTATTTACATTTCAAATGTTATACCCTTTCCTAGTTTCCCCTCTGAAAACTCCCTATCACTTCCCCCTCCCTCTCCTCACCAACCAACCCACTCCTGCTTTCTGGCCGTGGCAGTCACCTATACTAGGGCATAGAACCTTCACAGGACCAAGGGCCTCTCCTCCCATTGATGACCAACTAGGCCATCCTCTGATGCATATGCAGCTAGAGCCATGAGTCCCAACATTTGTTTTCTTTGGTTGGCTATTTATTCCCTGCTTAGGAACTTCCAGATTGATTTACAGAGTGGTTGTACCAGTTTACAATCCCAACAGCAATGGAGGAATGTTCCTGTTTCTCCACATGTGCTGGCACTTGTGTTTCTTATTTTAGCCTTTCTTAATGGAGTACAGAGCTAAAAGAGAATTCTCATCACAGAAATCCAAATGATGGAGAAGCATTATTTCTAGTCCTCTAAGAGCCTCTGCCAGCACCTGACTAAGACAAATGTATATACTCACAGCCATTCATTGGACTGAGCCTAGGGACATCAATGGATGAGTTAGGAGAAGGGTTGAAGGAGCTGAAGGGAAAAGCAACCTCATAGGAAAAGCAACAGTTTCAATTAACTAGATCCCTCAGAATTGCCAGGGACTAAACTGCCAGGGATTAAAAGTATACAAGGGCTGGTCCATGGCTCCTGATATATAGGTAGGAGAGAATTACCTTATCTGGCATCATTGTGTGTGTGGGAGCACTTGGTCCAGTGGAGGCTTGCTGCTAGAGGGGTGATGGGTGAGGAAGTACCCTGTTAGAGACAAAGGGGAGGAGGAGGGGTTGGGGACTTCATGGAGGGGAGACCAGGTAGTGGGATAACATTTGAAATGTAAACAAAATGATAAATATGTAAACAAAATGATAAAGAAATGTTTTCAAATATCATTTGTCACAAGGCAAATGCAAATCAAAATGACCCTGAGATTCTACCTTTAGTATTTTGTATATGAATACATCACTATGAGCTTTTCCTCTTGGAAACTGGCCATCAAAACTTCATGTCTTTTGTTACTGTCCTTGTTCAGGTAATGTTTAGACACACACAATATTAGGGATTATGAGAGAACATTCCCTCTTATTTCTACAAGACGTAATCTCACAGAAAATAGATTCCATATAATACATAGAAGTGTTGTATATGTATATTTACATGCATAATTTATATGAAGTTAAATCACATGGGGTGAGAATAATTCCTAGAGAAGCCATAGTCTAAAAGAGACCCAGTACTAGGCATAAAATATCCCACTTTTCATTTATTTTTTTAGAACCATCCATAAGACTGAAACAGTGCAGGCTTTACTGCTGCCCCTGATTGCCTTCTAGTCAGAATTTGCAGGCAAGGCTTTATTGCTAAAGATACTATAGCCTTCAGACACTGACTCAGAAAAGGAAAGCTGAATTTGATCAGAAAGTATCTTCCTTGAGAATGAAGTTTCATGGAAATGAAAGGTGGTGAGTATGCTTCCTAAGAAGCCAGCAATTCTATTTTGTGATGCCCATCAATAACAAATATGATATGGTCTCTGGGTATGTCAATACTGACATTCATATCTTAGTGGTAGTCAAAATTGGACTTTAATTGGACTCAAGGCCCACTCGGCAAAAATAGTTAAACTGTGCTTATACTAGAAAGCTAGCCAACTACCAGGGGCTTACAGTCATGGATCTTAGAGAAGAGCCTAGTAACACTGCTACTTAACTAAACCAGCAAAATGCCTGGCTACATTCTAAATTCTTATCACTATAACCTCAGATAACTATAGTTCCTAACCTTTACCAAAAAAGTCTAATTGTTGTAGCAAACACAGTTAAAAACAAAACAAAACAAAACAACAACAAAAAAGCAGCTATTCAAAGTATTGAAAATAGTTGATTACAGAGTTCCAGCCTCAGTAGGTAAACCTAAAACTAACTCCTAATATAAGCTTCAGAGAAGATGATATAAGAAGTCGACCATCAGAAGACAGCCTAGTTGGCCATCATGGGAAGAGAGGCCTCTTGGTCATGCAAACCTTATATGCCCCAGTACAGGGGAAAGCCAGGGCCATGATGTGGGAGTGGATGGGTAGGGGAGCCGGGCAGGGGATGGGGGAGGATATAGGGGACTTTCAGGATAGCATTTGAAATGTAAATGAAGAAAATATCTAATAAAAATCGGAAAAAAAACGGGCGTGGTGGCGCACGCCTTTAATCCTAGCACTTGGGAGGCAGAGACAGGCAGACTTCTGAGTTCGAGGCCAGCCTGGTCTACAAAGTGAGTTTCAGGACAGCTAGGGCTATAAAGAGAAACCCTGCCTCAAATAAAAAAAAAAAAAAAAATTGGAAAAAAAAAAAAAGTCGGCCATCATTGGGAGGAGGGACCCTTGGTCTTGAGAAGATTATATGTCCCAGTACAGGATAATGCCAGGGCCAGGAAGCTGGAATGGGTGGGTTGGGGAGCAGGGTTGGGGGAGGGTAGAGGGGACTTTCAAGATAGCATTTGAAATGTAAATGAAGAAAATATCTAATATATAAAAATTTAAAAAGGAAGTGGTGGAAAGCTTGAAAGATTCAGGGAAAACAATTTTAATAGTACAAGAACACAGAATATCAATTCAAATTCCAGAAACCACAGAAGCCTAGGTACCGTAGTACACCCATCTATATGGTCAGTTCTCCTAAGATGTGTGTTGAAGCAGGATAATCCCTGGAACTTTGTAGTCTAGATAGGCCGGTGGATGAAGCTATGAGAAAAAATTTAAAAAGGAAATAATAAGAGAGAAAGAAAATCTCCAGTTAGGTGAGTGATGATATATACATCCAAGTTTGTCCCCTAACTTTCACATGTCTGATGGTAGTGTGTATGTTCCCATATTCATATACCTTCTCAAGTAGATTCTACATATTATATATATATATATATATATATATATATATATATATATATATACACACACACACACACACACACACATACACACACACACACACACACACACACACATAAGTTATGGCACAGAGCTCATATAATTGTAGAAAAATGCAATATAAAAGCCTCTTATTACAATAGTTGTCTATTTAGTATTTGATTGTGGTTCCTAAACAAGGTTTTAATAACCTTCTTCTTTCCTGAGCAATTTTAGCCTGTGGTATAGGGGCCCTAGGTTCCTTGGAGAATCTTCTTCTCAATGAGGAAGCATGCATTAGCTCATCGATCACCTCAGAAGAGCAGTTGACTTCCTGGGGAACAAACTATATGATTAGAAAAATGAGAATTTTATCACCACCCTACTAATATTTGCAAAATTTTTGTTTGTGTTACTGAGAATGGGGATGAGATTACACTGATCACAAACATGACTGCTAATATTTTAGTCCATGGTGGTTTTGTGAGCAGAGTGGAAGATATGAGGCTTTTAGCTGTTTCTATACATCCTGTAGCAAGTGTCTGCTCAGTGTGTTATTTACTTGATATTCTTGACATTTTACTATACCTTACAATAGACACCAGTGTTTCCTTCAGTTCCTTGAGCCATTCTAGCATAAAAATCTGTTGTCAATGGGATCCAGGCTGTAATATAGGTCCCTTTTCTAATAGTTGTTGGACAAAGTCTGGCTTAATAAATGCTTTTGTAGGGTGTCAGAAAACAGGAAAATCACTTAAGAAGTTCTTCCTTTTTTGTTTTGCTATAATGACATCAACTGATAGTTCTGTCCAGTGACAAAAGGACATATTCTCTTGCAGATAGTTCACAATAATTGTCAGCCACAGAACCACAGAACACTCACAGTTCCTCGATGCTCCAAAGACGTTCTGCTGGTACTAGAGTAATGAGAATGGAGAGATGACAATGAATCCATGCACATAACTTCTGAGTTCATCCATTAGTTGTGCTTAGCTTTAACTGATGCAAGTTCAATGAAGCCACAAGACTTAATTTATATCAGAGGTGTAGATAATATTTAAAAAAATAAAAAAATAACCCTCTACCCTGTAAGTGTCCTTCAATTAGGATCTCATAAATTTGAATAAGGCTCTATTCTTCTCAAATTGGTTCTTCATATGAGAAGCAAGCCTGGTTGCTTCTTGCCATATATACCTCTTTGTTTTTCTTTCTGGCATACTGTGACAATCTATATTTGTTTGGTATACTATACAAACAAGCAAGCAAACACGTGAACCAAAAAATCCTAAACAGAAGTGTATCTGATTTTCCCAATTCATGACCTCAATATAAAACAGAGAAAATCTAGATGCATGAGACTCTAACCTTGGGAATTTGATATTATTGGCGGGTAGATAATACCACAAGTGAATAGAATTTTAAGATGTTCATTTGTGTTACTCTGGAGAAAAAAAAAAGTGTTTGGTGATGGAGAAAATAGTTCTAGATAATCTGACATCAAACTTGTTAAACAGTGGATAGGAAGTAAAAAAAAACCTCTTGGATTTCCCATTTCTATGATAAAATACATTTTGCAAATGACTGAGAATGATGAAAGAGTCAATTCAAGTTAACCAAGTAGGTATCAAACTTAGAGAGAGGGCTTTCCTTGCATGATCCTGTGAGTAGACGCAATAATTCTGATCCCTTTTGAGACCAGTAACATAATCATTTTCTTCATGCTGTAACAAGAGGCATCTTGAGTCCAAGTGCCCTTTCCCCTATGAAATAACAAAGTAGAAAATATCTCAAAGCTGAATCTACATTTCTTTTGGTCTTTGGCTCCAGAGTATTAAAAAAAAAAAAAAAAAAAAAAAAAAGATTCTTCCTCTACTTCTGTGGCTGACCTGCCAATAATAAATCCATGTTCATCAATCAATTTGTGTTATTTAACTTCTTTTGAAATATAAGAAGTCTTAAAGTCCACTAACCCTTCAACTAGGAAGCAGTGTCTTATGTTTTATTTTGCTCTTGAAGCCACTTTAAAAACACATGAATTTGTTCTATAACTTATAAATGAAAGTTATGTCACAATTCTTATAATATAGAAATGGAGAAGAGCTGGGCCTGGTGGCACATGCCTTTAATCCCAGCACTTGTGAGGCAGAGGCAGGTGAATTTCTGAGTTGGAGGCCAGCCTGGTCTACAGAGTGAGTTCCAGGACAGCCAGGGCTATACAGAGAAACCCTGTCTAGAAAAACCAAAAAAGAAGAAGAAGAAGAAGAAGAAGAAGAAGAAGAAGAAGAAGAAGAAGAAGAAGAAGAAGAAGAAGAAGAAGAAGAAGAAGAAGAAGAAGAAGAAGAAGGAGGAGGAGGAGGAGGAAAAAAAACGAAGGAAGGAAGAAAGGAAGGAAGGAAGGGAGGGAGGGAGGGAGGGAGGGAGGGAGGGAGGGAGAGAGAGGGAGAGAGAGAGAAAGAAAGAAAGAAAGAAAGAAAGAAAGAAAGAAAGAAAGAAAGAAAGAAAGAAAGAAAGAAAGAGAGAGAAGAGAAGAGAAAGAGACAGAGACTTGGATGTTTAGCTCACTGAGATCATGGAATAACAGTGTTATGGGTTATTTGACCTTTTAACCCCTACAACAGAACAAATCACTTCATCTCTTTGTAATTTGATTAATGACTTTGAAGAAAATACTAATTATTTTTTTCTTTCTTTTTTCTTTCCGTATGAGGGAGATGAGATTAAAAGTTTGCTCCTTGTTTTATTTAGCTATCATAAAAAACCTGGACAAGCAAATCAGATCCCAATCTTCTGCATGAAGGAATAGTTGATTTGTTATCTCTGTTAATCCATAAGTGGAAAAATAAACACTCTAAGAGAATCCTTGAACAAATCTTTATAAAGTGTTTTTTCTTCACCTCATGCCTTCCTTTTTGTGAACACAAGAGACAATTCTTTTTATTTATTTTTTACCATATTCGTTGTTTTCTATGCTGAGGACTAAATATAAGACCTTACATGTATGAGGCAAAGATTCTAACATTGGGGATATCTACACTCCCATCTCTCGAACTTGCTTCCAAATAATTCTTTCAAATGAAATTTGTTTTTCTAGGGCCAGCATTTGTTTCTATTTAAGAGGAGAAAAGGGAGACTGTGTCTACTGAGAGACAATTAAATCTACAGAACTCTTGCTTATTAAAAATTCCATTGACAATTTTTGTTAGTATGAGAGGAAGGAAAGAAAACACAAGCTTATTCTTCAGGATTGTTCTAATTTTAAACAGTATAATGACCAAAAATGATGCTCCATTCAATACATTGTGAGGGGTGGATGCTCACTTTAAACACCGGCATTAGCTCCTCCTTGTAAAGGATCTAAGGAAGCTGTTCCTCACACACTCCCAGTTGCCCTTATTAGTTGCCTGATTCAGATTCAGATTCAAACAGTGGGAACTGATTTAACAGGGTGACAACTATCTTCTCTTCCCTGCGGCAAAATCTATTTAACCTGGACTGACTACCTAACCAGGTGTGAATCCTCACTGAGGTGCAAATTTGTTTCTGTACAGTAGAATGGCTACCATGTCACCCCTGGGGATGGAATAGTTGTTCAACAGTGAACTAAGTTTAGCCTTAAAAATATTGTTTTGGAAGTTTAAGTTTTCAGAAACAAAGAACACTTGCAGGAATGATTTGAGAGGAATATTACCTATGGAATATATGTGCTTTGTTATGGTTTGATTTACAAAGTAGTCTGGTACAGAAATATGGATGCATGGGAAACTATGTTCTATAAAACACATGGCTCTCAGCTATAATTATATCTGCTAATATATCATATATAGTTGAGATGAATCATCTTTACTTCTCCATTGCATAGTCTGCCCTTTAACTTGTTGCCTTTCTAGGAATTCCTTTTATATAAAATGTTTGCAAAGGAATATTCTTCTATAGTACAATATATATATTTGACATTTCAAACGGGCTTCATTGGCTTGTAAGGGGGGCCATTGCCATAAAACCTGTCTTATTTGGATTGATAAGCACATATGAACTTTCTCTTATTGTTTTCTATGCTAGGACTTTGCACATAATTGTCAACATATATGATGAAGTGCTATCAGAGGTGCAGAGGCCTATCAGCTTTCACTGTAGAGAATAACAACATGGCAACTGAAATATAAATATAGGGGCTTGATTTTTCCCATTAAAATTGGTTCATCAAATTGATAATTATGTCAAAAGTAGCTTATGAAATAAATGCTTATCAGGTTTTTGTTGTTGTTGTTGTTGTTCTTTTAATTTAACATGCTTGGTATTTCTGAATGTGAATGAATCAAAACTGTTTATTATAATGCATTTGCAGTGACCACATATTCTATAAGAGTTCCTACATTTAAACATTATATATATTCCTAATACAATAACTTCTAAATCTCGTTCTCAATAAGAAAATCCCAATCAAGGTAATAAAATTATATCTCAGGATTATTAACTAATTCCCTTAGAATTTTATTTACAGGTTGTAATACTATTTCTTCCAGAGACAATAAAATTTTTTTGAAATTCATGTAGTCACAAATTTTTATTCTTTCCATTACTGAGCAGTTAGTTGTTTATACTGATTATAGCATTCCCAGCACCAGTATACAAAAGTGGTGACAGTGAGAATGATTTTAAATTGAAAGTTAGGAGAGTTACTGTAGTGTATGATGTCATTTCACCAGCCAAGGGTTCAAACCCAGTTTGTATGTAAATAAACCAACTAGAAAAAAATACAATAATAATGTGATTATATTATGGATAATATACAGTAACCCACATATTTCCTGTGGCTTGAGAATTAGAAAATGTTCATTTTAGACTCAGTGTTCATGTATCAAAAGCCTCCCTATAAGTAGAAAGTTAGTCCTTATACTACTTGATTATACTATTTGATTGAAATAATAATAAGAGTAAAAAACTGACATTGGCAGTAATGGTTATGATAAAAGTTTTCTAATTTGATAGTATATTAGTATACTTTGAAATTTCTGGTGACAAAGCACAAATAACAAACATTTTCCAACATAATGAGGTAATTAACCTGAGAAGCAATGCTGAAAGAGTTATTGTAACTGTAATCAGCTCCTTGCTAGTATACTGTGATTTTCCTTCAAAAACATGGGCATACATATCAAGGGAATTCAACTAGCTGTCACCTGCCCAGCTGCACAAACGTTTTCCTTCTAACTGTGAACAATATCATTTGTTTATTGTTTTTTAATTCAATTTGAAATGGAAATTGAGACTACAAGTCCTAACACCAGTAGTCTATATACATTCATTGGGATTAATCTATCAAAGTCTATTGAAAGATAAAGTGGAAATTTTATCAAAATATCAAATCCCAGAGAACATTATAAATAATGATTTAATAAATCAATATACATCATACAATATTTAATAAAATAATATTAATAACTGAATATATATATATATATATATATATATTTATTTATCATGTCTGTTTACTTAAATTTATTTGTGTGTCTTTGTGTGTATGTATGTGTGTGTGTGTGTGTGTGTGTGTGTGTGTGTGTGTGTGCATGTGTGTGTGCGTGTGTGAGTGTGTGTTTTTTTGTGTGTGTAGGTATCCAAGCCATTGCATGTATCTGGGCATTCAAAGGAATTGCATTTCTCCACCTACTTGTTATACTTATTTGACTATTTCAGTGTTATTGATAAGGTCTGCTACAGCCAAATCTCACACTGGAATTTAACTGAGATTGGAATCATTATAAAAAATGAGTTTTAAGTGATAAAAGAATGAGGTGTCCAAGTCATTCTGGTATCATCCACAGAAAGAATTAATGTAGTTCCTTTGAGAGAGATTATGTTAAGTGGTGAGTGTTACAATCATCTGCCCTGTTGTCCTGCCCTTTTTTTGCACAAGTACTTTCCATGATATCTCAAACAAATGCCAAATAAGCACTGACATCCTTACTTTAGACTTCTTGAACTTTGTACCATAATAAACTTTTCTTAATATATTTCAAAGCCACAGGTTCTGTTATAAAAATAGAAACTAAATTAAGGTCTCAAATGCTAACTGAACATTCTTTGTTTCTGCACACTCTATATTTGTCAATTTCATTGTCTTCCTAAAAGGGTGTTTCCCTTAGACACATTTTAGTCAATATTTTAAAGGCCAAAATTTCACCGACTTCATATAGCTTCCCCTGCCAGTTTTCACTATTATATCCACACCTTTATCCTAGCTCATCAACTGGACCCATCAGCTACATCTTCGACAATTTCAAACTTGTCCTATTCTCTTTACCTATACTTGAATGTCGTTATCTCCTTTTGAGGTAACCAAGATGTTCCTGCATTGGTCTCTTGTTTCATTTAAGTATCCCTTGGAGGTGAAAGCAAGGGAAGACACATTATAATGCAAACTATAAAGATGTGGTTGACTTGTCAATTACCCATATCATTACAACAGGACAGACTGGCTTGCTCCATTTTCCCACAAACTCCCTAGTGAGTCCACTGCACTGACAAAGCATCCTAGATGTACTGGAGACACTGCATTCTCTGTTCTCCTGTCCTTGCCTTCTCCCTGGGCACTGCTTTAGAACCTACTTCCGTATCTGCTTTGCCATTCATTCTAGTGGCCATTCCAGATTTTGCATCAACATGAATATTTGGTCACAAAATTGTTGAAAGAAAATAAACCTCAATCATCAGAAAGCAGTTGGCTCTTGTAAAAATAATTTTGATGAAGGGCTGGCTGAGGTTAGCCAGAGTTCACAGCAGTACCAATAGAGAAAACCATAGCCAGAGCTGGGGAAGGAGACAGTGATAAAAGACACCACTTTTGTTTCCATTATCTTTGGAGCTGGATTACTCAGTAAGAAGATCTTTTGATAATGCTTTTTATAAACTTTAGTAAGAAGACTTTTTTTTTTTTGAATGAAATACAAGTTTTCAAAAAGATACCAAACTTTCATCTGGATGAACCGTCACATGACTTGGAACTGTGTTGGTTTTGTTGTTGTTGTTTATTTAATTTGAACTTTTTAAAAATTAAAAACAAAACAAATTTCATTTCCTTATAGAATGTTTCTTAATTGTTGTTTCCCTTCCCTTTACTTTGCCCAGTTCCTTCCCAAATCTTTTGCCATCTATTTTCTTTCTGTCTCTCACTAGAAAACAAACAGGATTCAAGGAATAATAATTAATATAATAAAATAAAATATGATATAATGTGAAATAAATAATATGCTATAATAACATTGAACACAATGAAATTGAACAATAAAACACAAGACAAGGCATAAAAACTGGAGATTGATTCATTCATACACTCAGAAATCCCATAAAAAACATTAAAATGAAAGCCATAATACACACTCAAAGGACTTGGTATAAATCCATGAAGCCTAATGTGCTGCTTCAGTCCCTGTATGTTAGCTAGAGCTTTGATTATTTTGACTTAAAGAAATTGGTTTTTTTTTTTAATATCTTACATTTCTTCTGGCTCTTATGTTTTTTGCCTCTCCTTTAATACTGTTCACCAAGGCCAGAGAGGGGAGATTTGAAGAAGATATACCATTTAGAATTGAGTGTTGTTTTTTTGTTTGTTTGTTTGTTTGTTTGTTTTATTGGTAATTCTATTTTTTTACATTTCACATGTTATCTCTTTCCACTTAAACCCCCTATCACCTCCCCAACCCGACCCCTCTTTCTATGCGGGTGCTCCTCTACCCATTTACCAATTTCCACCTCAGTGTCCTAGCATTCCCCTATGCTGGGTCATCTAGCCTCCACAGGACCAATGGGCTCCCCTCCTATTGATGCCAGATAAAGCCATCCTCTGCTACATCTCTAGCTGGAGCCATGGGTCCCCCCATGTGTACTCTGTGGTTGGGAGTTTAGTCCCTGGGAAATCCAGGGTCTCTGGTTGGTTGATATTGTTGTTTTTCCTGTGGGATTGCTAACTGTTTCAGCTCTATGAGGCCTTCCCCTAACTCCTGCCTTAGGGTACCTGTGTTTAGTCCAATGGTTGGCATCCACACATGTTTTGATCAGGCTCTGGCACAGCCTTTAAGCAGAGAGCTATACCAGAATACTGTCAGCAAGCAATTCTTGGCATCAACAATAGAGTCTGTGTTTGGTGTATGAAGATGGGATAAATGCCTAGATAGGAAAGTCTGTGGATGGCCTTCCCTTCTGTCTCTGCTCCACTACTTGTCCCTACATTTTCTTTTGACAGGAGCAATTCTGGATAGATATTTCCAAGATGGATGGGTGGCCCCATCCCTCAACTGCAGGCTCTGACTATCATCAGGATATTATCTCCCCTGCCCCTTGTTGGCTTTTTCAGCTAATGTCATCCCTGTTGGGTCTTGGGAACCTCTTGGTTCCCTAGCATCTGGGACTTCCTAGTGGCTACTCCTCATTCCTCATTCTCCACACCTCTCCTCCCACACCTGACCCTGTTCCCCTTTCCTCTCACATTCCTCTCTACCTCCCATATCCTTCCCTCCCTCTACCTGGTACAACTTGCTTCTCTTAGCTTCTGATTGAATTTTTCTGCTTGGGAAAACTTCTGAGCTCCATGAACTGAACTGAACTGACTGCCCAAACTGAATGGGTCTAAATGGAACTGCGTAATCTCATCCACATTCAAATGAACTGCACCAAACCGAACATCTCCAAACTGACCTCAACTCCTGGCACTGCTCTTAAGTAGCCTTTTGTTGTCTGTTGGGCTTACGAGCATAGAGTATATATGAATTGGCCTATCTTATCACTGACTCATTCTGTCAAATCTTTCTCTGATTCATCAGTTTGTCTGTCCCTCAATTAGAGTTTGATTTTTTGTTTGTTTGTTTGTTTGTTTTGTTTTTATGTTTTTGTATTAAAGTATATACCAAGGGCATTCCTGAATTTCTTTTGGATCACACATCCCTAAGTCTTTGAATATTATCCCTTGCCAGATTAGCCATGTTGCTGGATTAAAATTCCTGAACAACCTAAAAACCCATTCTATCACCATGACTAAAGGTTGTTCTGCATACAGTGATGTGGAACTGTCTTAAAAAAATGGACACATAGAGTAAGTAATGACAACTCACAGGACCTAGAAAGAAGTTACATTGGCTTGAAAGCTGGAAGATATTTCCCAGTATAAATCTAAAGTTACATTACATGTTATTTTGGTCTAAAAAATATCCTCCTCAAATGAATAGGCCGGCAAATTAACAGAACCACATAAATCAGTGTCATTCACAAGAATTATTAAGGGTAGCATTTTCAAATATTCACCAAGAAAAAAACCCTCAAATTACTTTCACACTAATATACCAATATCTGGTAAACATTAACTTTTATGTTTAATTCCAAAAATGGCAAAAGAACATTCATGAAGTATTTTAGACATAAAAATAAATTACATCCTTTAGTATAGTTTTATCTAACAAATGTGTATCTTTTATGCTTCAGTAAGATTGGAATTATTCAAAATGTGCATTAAATAATGAGTATCATTTACATCTTGCCACTGTTATGCCACAGTCAGAGAACAGAAATACTACTATTCTTTCACTCATTGGATATTTTATTTAATAGTTATATAGAATTTTAATTTAACACAAATTCACAATCTTTTGTTGCATTTCTTCTCATTGTACTGTTTTATTTTTATTTTTTATTATAGAGATGCTTTTCTTAAAACCTTATTTATATACTCTCAGTGCAGAGGAGAATGCTTAGTATATTATTGTTTAGATAAAAATGTAAAAATATGTTTTACATTCTCTAGATGTGCTGGTCTTAGAGCTCTTCATATTATATGCCTACATGGAAGTACTATTTCATCACTGTCAACTCATACTGCTGTTTTGAATTATAGGCCGTTGTGGGCCTTTTTGCATTTTTTATTTTTATTGCAAGTTTTAACATTTGGCATTCTCAGTATCTACTTACTCCTGCTGTATTTGATGAATTTTTTCTATTTCTGTTAAGTTATAATTATGCTTAGGTTTTTAGGGTCTTAAAATTTATATTTGATTATAATAATTGGCATATCCTAATCATATATTCTTAGTATAGCCACAATCATATGGAAATTGATAAATAACATGTAAAGATTTTCATCTACAGAAATAAATAAAATAACTAGAGTAATTTGTAGTTATATCTCCTATTCTACACATGAAATTTATATGTAATCTAATTACTACTTTACCAAAATTCATTAATATATCAAACAGAATCTTACCCTGTAAACTGAGGCTTGCTTATTGCTGAGGCTGTCCTGAAATTGATAGAAATCTTCCTGCCGCCTCAGTCTCATGATTTCTGAGATGATTATAGACACAGGGCATGAAACTGATCATTTTTGGTTTATAGAGCTAAAATGTAATCATTTTATAATTTTATATGTAATTTATTTCTTGGAGTAGAAATTGTCAACACTGCAGTTTAAAAAAAAAATCTGTTTCTTCTAGTACAACATAATTGGGTTTGATAATGTATTCTCACCCCATAGCATTCAGAGAAAGCCAATAATTAAAATTATTGAAGGAATTCTTAATACTTCTTTATGTTATAATGCATATAATGTCACAAGGAGGAATATTAATCCACCAAAGTGGCTATGCTGGCTAAGATTCCCAAATCTGTCTGGAATGTAACACACCATACACCTTTGATCTCTCTGACTGGCATACAAACATGCCTTTAGTATACAACTTTGATTCCTAAGAATAACATCTAATTGAGGGGCATACAAAATGATGAATCACAGAAAGATTTGACAGAATGAGTCAGAGATGATATATACCCAGCTCTCGTGAGTACAGGAAAGAGAGGCTACTTAGAAGCAGTGAGTAAGAAAGAGCCATTTGAGTTCACTTCATTTAACTTCAGGTCATTTTGGTGCAGTCCACTTTGGTGTAGTTGATCCCAGTTCAGAGTAGAGCACTTGAAGTCAGAGCAGTTCAGTTCGTGGAGTTCAGAGGCAATCATTGAAATCAGGGAAATCCAGTTAAAGGCTGAAAGAAGTCAGTTTGAATCAGTCAGCTTGAACTGGAGTTTGGGCCATAATAGTGGACTTTATGCAGCCTGCAGAGTTCATAAAGACCTAGAAAGGGGGAATTCATTCAGCAGTAAGTCTCAGAGGCTGAAATATTTTAGGCATAGTTTAGCTAACAGAGGGTGGATTCTGAAGTATTTAAGGTCTGGACTTACAGAAGATTAGACTGTATGGAGGCTAGTAGCTTCAGGCCTCAGCCTGGCAAGGACCAACTACAGCTTGGTTGGGGGTCCTGAGGAGGGGCTTTTGGGAGTGGCTAAGAAAAGACTCAGAGTCAGTGAAGGATTCAAGCTGACAGTTCTGGGTGCTCCTTGAGATAACTCTCTGCTGGAGATAGTTCTCTCTGGCAGGCCAAAGCCCAGGCTTTTATTTTGCATAAGCTATTTCCTTAGGAATTGCATATCAATTCAATCATTTAACCTAAGTTCCATTTGAATATCCCATGAATCAGCATTTTATGCTATTATCCCCTTGACTTTGTGACATGTGACAGAACCACATGGCTGTTTGCTTGAGCTGGAACATTGCTCCTGAATGCTGGGGTCTCTAAATCTCTTTATCTCCTTCCTTAATATCTTTCTCACAAAGCTGGCTCATTAGTGCAGCTGCCCCTGTTTCTTCAGGTCTGAGAAGGCCCTCATACAATTCACACTGTGTCCTTACTTTCTCCATAGTTGAGAAATCCTATAAAGAACACTTCTTAAATTGATTTATATATTCTTGAATTTGTTTTCAGCATTTGTTCCCACAGCCTTAAAGGCTGTTATGAAGGTCAGGGTTTTGCTGAGGAACGCCAGACACATTCTTGGGCCCTGGAATCCTGCTGCTTCTGATTATAGTGGAGTCATTACATTTAGTAGGTAGAACATTCCCAAATAAAGAACACAAAGAAAAATATACACATTATTATACAAAAAGGCCATATTTCTATAGAAAACATCAGCATTTGAGAAGACCTATGCCTTGTTGACTCTGTTCCAGGGATGATAGCAGTCTCACACCATCCCTTCCAGGGCCATACTGACCTGACACAGGCCTAGGAGTAGTTAGAAAGATACCCTCTGGGTTCAGCCCAAGCCATGTATCCGCACACATTGAGTATGGCTCTGATCTCATCCTGACATATGAGGAAATAAAACTTACATTTACAACTACAATATTATGATAATATAATTTTCTTATTTTCAGAATATAATTCTAAATCTAGAAGTATCACTCCACCAATATTAACATATGTTATATACTTCTCTTTGTTTACTAAATCAGTTTTAGTTAATTATTGAATAGTATTACTTTCATTATTTTACATTGAAAGACAGAGCCTATCTTTTGTTTATAATGTCTTCAATTTATTTATTTATTTATTTATTTATTTATTTATTTAAAAATTCCAGATTTTATTCTCCTCCAGGTCCACCCTCTGACTGTTCCACATCCCATACCTCCTCCCAACCCCGCTGTCTCCACAAGGATGTGCCCAACATCTACCCCACAAGATATCTAAACTCCCTGGGGCCTACAGACTCTTGATGGTTAGGTGCATCTGCACTGACTGGACCCAGACCTGTAGTTTTCTGCTGCATATGTGTTAGCTGGTGAATGCTGCCTGGTTTGTAGTGCAGTATCTGAAAGATCTCAGGGGTCCAGGTTAATTGAGACTGCTGGTCTTCCTACAGGGTTGCCCTCCTCCTCAGCTTCTTCCAGTTTTTCTCTAATTCACTCACAGGGGACAGTAGCTTCTGTCCATTGGTTGTGTGCAAATATCTGCCTCTTACTCTGTCAGCTGCTTCTTGGGGCTTTTAGAGGCATTCATGATTGGTCCTTTTTTGTGAGCACTCCATAGCCTCAGTTATAATGTCAGATCTTGGGACCTTGTGTTAAGCTGTATCCCACTTTGGGTCTCTTGCTGGACCTTCTTTTCCTCAGGGTCTTCTCCATTTTTGTACCTGCAGTTGTTTCTGACAAGAAAAACTATGGGTCAGAGTTTTGACTGTGGGATGGCAACCCATCCCTCACTTTATGTCCTGTCTCTCTGCTGGAGGTAGGCTCTACAAGTCCCTTCTCACCAATGTAGGGCATTTCATCTAAGGTCCCTTCCTTTGAGTCCAGAATGTGCCCAGGCCTCTGGTACATTCTGGAATCTCCCCCTAACTTTCTACCTCCTGAGGTTGCCTGTTTCCATTATTTCTGCTGGCTCTCAGGGCTTCATTCATTTTTCCCCATACAATACCAGATCAGGTTCCCCTCTCTCCATCACTGCTTCCCCACTACATCCAGTTTCCCTCCCCTGTCCCTCCCTTCCAGCTCCTTGCTTTCTTCTCCCTCCCAAATGGGATTGAGGCATCCTCACTTGGGCCCTTCAGCTTGTTGAGCTTGTTGAGTTCTATGGACTATATCTTGGGTATTTTCTACTTTTGTTTTTGGCTAATGTCCATTTACTAGTGAGTACATACCATGCATGTCTTTTGGGGTCTGAGTTACCTCACTCAGGATGATGTTTTCTGGTTCCATCCATTTGCCTGTAAAACTCAGGATGTCCTCATTCCTAACAACTGAGTGGTATTCCATTGTATAAATGAACCATATTTTCTGTATCCATTCTTCTGTTGTGTGAGATCTGGGTTGTTTCTAGTTTCTGGCTACCACAAACAAGGCCTCTATGAACATGGTAGAACACATGCCCCTGTGGCATAGTAGGACATCTTTTGGGTATATTCCCAAGAGTGGCATTGCTGGTTCCTCGGGTAGATCTATTTCCAATTTTTTGAAAAACATCCAGATTGCTTTCCAGAGTGGTTGTAACATTTTGCAATCCCACCAGCAATAGAAGAGTGTTCTTCTTTCCACATACTTGCCAACATGTGCCTGGGGTTTTGATCCTAGTCATTCTGATTGGTGTAAGGTAGGGTCCTTTTGACTTGAATTTCTCTTATCACTCAGGACTTTGAACATTTCTTTAGGTGTTTCTAATCCATTTGAGATTCCTATATTGTGAATTCTAGGTTTAGTTCCATACCCCACTTTTTGGTCTGTTTTTGTTTTTTGTTTTTTGTTTTTTTTTGTTTTGTTTTGTTTTGTTTTTTTGTTTTTTTTCTTTTGTGGTTAGCTTCTTGAGTTCTTTATATATTTTGGTTATTATACTTTATGTAAATTATTAAACTATCAGATGTGAGGTTAATGTTTTTTTTTTTTTTCCCCAATCTGTAGGATGCCGATTTGTCTTATCAGCTAGAAGCTTTCCAGAAGCTTTCCAGTTTCAGGAGATTCCATTTATCGATTCTTGACCTTAGTGCATGTACCACTTCTGTTTAGGAAACTTCCCCCTGTGCTAATTAATGAGTTCAAGGCTCTTTCCCAGTTTCTCTGTTATTACTTTCAGTGTATGTGGTTTTATGCTGAAGTCCTTGATCCACTTGTACTTGAGCTTTGTTCAATGTGACAAATATGGGTATATTTTCATGTTTCTATATAATGAAAGCCAGTTAGAACAACACCAAAGCATCTTTAAAGCAATATACAGCAATCCAGCAGCCTATAACAAATTAAGTGGAGAGATACTTAAAGCAATCCCACTAAAATTGGGAACAAGGATGCTCACTCTCCCCATATTTATTCAACACAGTACTCAAAGTGCTAGTTAGAACTATAAGACAACAAAAAGATATCAAGAAGATACAAATTGGCAAAGAAGAAATAAAGGAATCACTATTTGCAGACAACATGACACCCCCAATACTTTAGCAGAGAACTTCTTCAGTTGATAAACAACTTCATGAAAGTGGCCAGATATAAAATTAAATAAATCAGTAGCCCTCATTTATATAAATTATAAAGAAGCTGAGAGATAAATTAGGAAATCAACTCCCTCCACAATAGCCCCAAATAATATATAATATCTTGGTGTAACTCTAACCAAACAAGTGAAAGATCTGTATGACAGTAACTTCAAGTCTCTCAAGACAGAAATCGAGGAAGATCTAAAAAAAAATGGACAGATCTTCCATATTCATGGATTGGCAGAATTAACATAGTAAAAATGGCCATCCTACCAAAGGCAATCTTCAATTCAATGCAATCCCCATCAAAATCCCAACAAAAGTCTTCAAAGACATGGAAAGAAAAATTCTCAAAATCATCTGGAAAGGCAAAAAAATCCAGAATAGTGAAAACAGTTCTTAACAATAAAAGAATGGCTGGGGGAATCACCATCCCTAACTTCAAGCTTTACTACAGAGAAATAGTGATAAAGAAAGCTGCAAGGTATTGCTATAGAGACATGTTGATAAACAGAATAGAATTGAAGACCTGGGAATAAAACTGCACATGAAAGGACATTTGATTTTTTGACAAAGAAGCCAAACATATACAATATTTACATATTTAAAGTTGCAATGAGAGAAAAGAATAAGAGTGTATTTATGTTTATTAATATGTTGACTGTTCTACCCTATGGGAAAAAAAAAAACCCTCAAACTTGAAGTTATCCATCAGCTAAGAAGGGCTTGAATCATAGATAGATATATTTTGGCATCATTTGTATTCCATGGTATTTTACAACAAAGGATAGCAGCAGACAGACATGTGAGAGTTACCAGAGGCAGATGGCTTGTAGTGTTAAAGTTCTCATGCTAGACATACGTGGTTCTGTGAAATTACAGCTCTTGGATAGACCTAGGGCACTAGCAGTCTTAGCTCTATAACTGCTAAGGCTTTTTGTATGCAGAGTCAGGATTATTTACCCCCTTAAAAGGATCTGTTCTTGCAGCTTCTGGACAGGCCCTTGATATTATTAGGATTTCTCAGACACTGGTCATTGCTATGATCATAAACCTAAGGTATCTAAGAAACTTAGCTATATAAAGTAAGACAGCTGGTTTTAACTTATCTATTAGCTAGAGGTATGTGTTCCCTCTCTATCCTTACTGACTTACAACCACTTCACCCTCAATTCTCGGTGGACTTTCTATTTCCCTGTGACCATTGATCTTTCTCACTATGCACTCTCTTCCTGTTTTGATGTTTCATTTCAGCTGCAAGTTCAAGGTGACTTGCTAGTTTGGAAATATTTTTCAGCTGCTGCCACCACAGTGCCTTTGGTGCCTCTGTTATTTCTGTCATTTCTATCACCTGCTCAGGATGCAGTATTTAAAGGTAGAAAGCAAATCAAAACAAAAAGACAGACAGACAAATCCTAGTGTTTGAGCATTACCAGAAACATCACAAGAGATGCCAAACATTTGAATTACAGTCACCTTTGATACAAATGGAGAAAAATAATCTAGTACAAGCTGTTTCAAAGGGTTTTAGCTGGGTCCACACTGTGAAAAGTGTAAGCAATTAGCTGTGGTCATTGTGTGTCTTTTACAAGGTATCTTGCAGAGTGTTCAAAGTAAAGACTCTTAGTCTAGGAGTTGATTCTGACTGTGCCTTATAAAGTGGAGCAACTAAGAATGGAAGCCATCAGCCTTTGGTGAAGGGATGCTCAGTCCATAATTCCTTGGCATGTTAACCATAAAATGTCTAAACAGAAGGAACAACTGTAACTATAGAAACTGTCAAGTTTGATAGATTTTAAAAGAGTTTTAATAATTCTCAACAACTACTCAGTGCCTCAAGTAGGGATTAATTTTCTTATCTCATTACCATTTTAACTCACTGAAGTTTTATTTCATATATAAATATATTTTTTTATAAATTAGAGAGTTATTTAACATCCCGTTGTTGGGTCATAAACCTAAGAAAAAATGGCTTAGGTATATATAACATATCAAAATAGATCTGATCTCTAGGTTCTCCCAGAATCCTTTTTTCCTGTTACAGGTTTTGGCTGCCATACCACACACCCTCTATTCAGAACTCTATAGCCAGGGGCTCGCTGCTCTTTCCTCAGAGACTCTTCTTTATATAATCCAGTCATCTTAGTTAACTGGTCATTTTCATCCATTCTTTAACCTGCTGGCCTCTTGGCTTGGCCCTTCCCTCCCCTTCCTTCCCTCCCTCCTCTCTTCACATTGCTGAGCTCAGTCTGGTTATGTTCACTCTAGACTCTCTAAGATGTTCCCTCCTCTGGCTATGCTCTCCCTACAATAAACTTTGTCCTTATACCAAGCTATTTTATATTATTTGGTACTATTGAGAAGGGTGTTGTTTCCCTAATTTCTTTCTCAGCCCATTTATTCTTTGAGTAGAGGAAAGCCACTGATTTGTTTTTGTAAATTTTATATCCAGCTACTTTGCTGAAGTTGTTTATCAGGTTTAGGAGGTGCCTGGTGGAATTTTGGGGGTCACTTAAGTATACTATCATGTCATCTGCAAATAGTGATATTTTGTCTTCTTCCTTTCCAATTTGTATCCCTTGACCTCCTTTTGTTGTCTAATTGCTCTGACTAGGAGTTTGAGTACTATATTGAATCGGTAGGGTGAGAGTGGGCAGCCTTGTCTAGTCCCTGATTTTAGTGGGATTGCTTCAAGTTTCTCTCCATTTAGTTTCATGTTGGATACTGGTTTGCTGCATATTGTTTTTACTATGTTTAGGTATGGGCCTTATATTTCTGATCTTTCCAAGACATTTATCATGAAGGGGTGTTGGATTGATCCTGTGAAGTCTCTATGCCCCAGTGTAGGGGAATGCCAGGGCCAGGAAGAAGGAGTGGGTGGGTTTGTGAGCAGGGGGAGGGAGGGGGAGACGGGGTTTTCAAGGGCAGGAAACCGGGAAAGGGGATAAGATTTGAAATGTAAATAAAAAAATCTGATAATTTAAAAAAAAAAAATTAAAGAAAACCCAAAGCAGTGTTCTCTGAATATAAATTCCCTCTGACAACTTACTTTCTCATCTTCTATTTGTTAATAGCTGATGCCATAGTCTACTTGCTACTGTTAAAACATCAATTTTCAGTATCATTATTGTTTTTATAAAGATAATACATCGTTCTTTAGTGCATTTGAACATTTGTTACTTTAAGAGTAATAGTTTTACTGTAATGTATGTATAAGCCTACTTGACAGCCAGACAGCCTGCCTGCCTGCCTGCCTGCCTGCCTGCCTGCCTTCCTTCCTTCCTTCCTTCCTCCTCTCATTCTCCTGCCTTATTTCTGTCTTCCCTTTCATTCTTCTCCATTCCAGTCTGCCAGCTTACGTGTGTTTCCCTGCTTCACATTCTTGTTTTGTTTTGTTTTTCCCGATTTTTCTCTCCCAAACTCAATAGAATTGTTTTTCCTTACATTTCTATTTTTGAAATACTTTACGTTAATCACATTATTTAAACTTTTTATTGCTGAGCAAATATTTAATATTTGAGTATTCATGTCACTTTGAGTTTAAATCAATAGTTCTAATTGTACATAATAAACATAATAGAGGGATTTTTTCTAGGGTACATACTGATCAATCCATGTAACTTAGGATCCATTTAATTTCATTATTTCAGTGAACCTGACTTGTTTTTGATTAACAATAGGGGATGGTTGATCACTTCTCCCCAGGGATATTTATGGCTTACAGCCAAAACCTTGTGAGATCTCTACAAGGTCACCTTCTCACAATTAGAAATTAGAAAAGAATGAGGTTTAATTTTTCTCCATTTGTTCTAGCAACTTCTAAACTTGAAAACTCTGCCTATGGGTTATACTTTAGTATTGGGTGTCTCTAAGCATTTTTGTTACTCATCTAGCTCCCAAGGGTTTGGGCATTCATGTTACATGCTTATTTAATTTTATCTCTGCATATATTTATGCACTTTTCACACTAGCATAAATCAGCATAGCTATGTGGGTAAGAAAGAAAACCTTTACATACCTTTTTCATTTTATCATTGAAAATTGCCAAGATGTTGAACTGTATCTGCAAGAAATTATGACATATTTCTTAATATTCTGTCATTGCCAGACTTGTGAATCGGTGTGCACATTGATTTTCATGGGTCACCATAAGAATATCTAAATCATATCACTAATAATAGTTCCTATTTTTATACTACATACCATGAAACTTTCATTTTGTAAATGATTACAACAAGGTATGAAAAAATATTCAATCATGTCCTCCATTTTGCAGCTGAAATTATTGGCAAACCTTTCCAGCTAACAAGAATGTAGGTATAATAAATCCAGAATATGAATAGTGTACCTGATATAAACCTTTTGGTGGAGATAATGGGATTATTATTGATGTTTTAAGTGCTTAAGCTCTTTGATTTATCAATGTCCCTAACAGTGACTCACTGAAAAAAAGTGGGAAAAGTTACATGGGTGAGCCTTAATTTTACGTTAAATATTTATTACAATAAATAAGTGAAGGAAATGAAAGGAATGGATTCCAATGCCAGAGCTGGTTAACTTATGACCAACTAGTCACACAGGACAACAAAATATGTGTATAGTAAGAATAATGGTTCCAGAATACAGTCATATTTTATTTTTAAAATGATTACTTTGTTTATGGATGCATAGCATTGGAAGATCAAATACATATTCTTACGGGAAATCAATAGTATAACTGGAGATGTATATACATAGAGAAAAGCAAATCTTAGATCAGTGTTAAAAATCAGAAATTCTTTATTACATTGCCTGAAAAATATAATGCATACATCAGCCTCTAGAGTATTTCAGTGAAAACTCTAATGCCTGTGTTTTTCATTTAGGAAATGCTACATAAAATGTAATTATTTTCACCTGAACATTGTTTCTTCGCCCATTTAGTGTCCTTGTTTGATTTTCTTTCGCTTTAGTTTTCTTAGAATACTGCATGGGACCAATACAGATGAAGCAACCAAGTGCTGTAAATGTAAAAATAATATTTTGAGCTGGATGTGCTATAATAGACCTTTAATCCTTCCACAGCAAATGGAGGGCAGACAAATCTCTGTAAGTCGGAGGCAGGTCTAGACTATATATATTCAGTTTCATGCTAGCTGGAGCTACATACTGTAATCTTGTCTCAAACAAACAAACAAACAAACAAACAACAAAACTATTTGCACTATACTGAGCGGCTGCTAATATCTTTATTCAAGAGTAATATTTTGTCTATGCTGTGTCTCTATAATTTGAAATTCAATACTTAGAAATAAGTTGTCTAAAGGTAATACCTTCGAGAATGACAATTTATGAAAGTTTATCTTCCCACAGACAATAATATCTCTCATTATCCTCAAAAATACATACCAATATCACAAACATTTGCTTGTAATTAGGGCACTAGAAAACTCTGGGTATCAATGCTGCTCTTGAATTTATACATGGATTAAACTATAATACAGAAAATAGTCACTGCCAGAAAACAGCAACAATGTATATTAATAAAGTTGAACAATTAAATAATTTATAAATTATAAATTATTATAAATTATTTAAAATAACATTTCAATTTTTATAAGGTAAGAATATCTTATCCTCAGTACTTAAAAAGTTGGTAATAATCAAAATAGCATTCCTAACAATTATGCATATTTTTGTAAATTCATTGATATTTTCTGAATGAAACTGAGATACATTACATCAGTTTCAAAGTATTTAATTCATATTAATGTCCCAAAACCACATTTATCACTTATTATGTAATGAGATATAAAGGGGCTTAATTTTGGCAGTGTTTGATAAAAATGAATGAATGTAGCTAATACCCTTTCTGCACATTCCCTGTTTTTATGGCGCTCTAATGAGCCGGCAGCTGAGCCACACAAAGGACATTTGACACATAAAGAGCACAGATGCCAAAGTCAGGAATACAGATTTTAGCATTAACATCTGTGTCCATGCAAAGCTCTTGGCTCTTCTTCATTTTGATCCAACATGGCTGTTGGATTGTTGATTCTTCTACTAACTCTGATTGCAAACTCTGCTGACCTGCCCAGGAAAAAAATCTGGAGAAACTGCTGACAAGCCTCCTCTTAGGAACTGATCTTCTAGGCTCTGCATAGCCAAAGTAAGTAGGACTTTTGAAATTTTCCAAATAGAAATAAGAATGAAAGCAGATATATTTTCCAAGAATAACACATCAAATGTGTTCTATATATTCCTCTATGATTCTCAAAATTATTTATGAAAATTAGTAATCATTAATGAAAATTTTCAGAACTGGGAAGTTAATTGGTTTACTGAATCATGTTTGAATAATTTCTGAAATTACTTTTCTTAGGAATTATAAAACCTTCCATATTAATTTTGGTGACATTAATGACATGTTCTAAAATTTGTAGCAAACCACAGACACTGAATAGAACTGCATTGTTGCCTTCTCAAGTAGAAATATTTATATTATCATAAGTATGGAAAGGTCTTAACAAAAATGAATGTTATAAGTAAATATCATATGTGTCTAATGGTAGAGTAAATATTTAATTATTTTCTGATATTCTCAAAAGAGACCAAAATTTTACTTACTATTTCTGTTCCTATAATTTTAGTTTTATTCTACTTTAAAATATTAAAGTCAGTTCTAATGATTTCATTAGGTTTAAAATACATATTATAGCAAAGAAAATATAAGGAATGAAATAAAACTCAAACCTAAACTAACCAAGAGAAAATTTTAAGTAAAGCCAAAATAAATACTCAATTGTAACTAATATGAGAGTATTGCAAAAATAACTTCATATACTCTAATGAGAGCCATATAAAAAATTCTTCACTGTGCTAAACACAACTTTCTACCATACCAAGAGGTAAAACGCAGGAAGAAACTGTTATTCTTTGAAATAAATATTAACAGATATTCAATTACTAACATGCACATGAAACACCTTAATTTATCTCCAAAGCTAATTACTCTTTAGCTTTAGAGCCATTCGTATTGGGTTTTGTGTGTTGAGGTTTTGTGTGTAGAGGAATCATTTGGATGACATTGTCAGCTCTTGTTGCCAAGTTGTGACATTTTCTTCCAAAGACAGCATCTGGCTCTTTGGCAAAATCCATTGGTAGTTTTTCTGCACCTCTAGGTCTGTTACATGGCTGGCTGCTTCTGAAGACCATTTTTTACACCGCTGAAATGAAGGACTATATAAATCACTGAAACATTCAGTGCTGTTGATTTAAGTACTGGTTTAGGAACTAGGACTACATACAGAAAAGCATAGCACAGATTCTGTATACCAAGAAGTCTCTATAGTGCCTGTGTGTCTCATATGTATGTACTCAACAGGCATTTTATAAATTTGTTGCAGAAAAATTAAATAGTAAGGTGTATAAATGATTTCTTTATACATTTCACATTGAATAATTGAGCAGTTTCAAAAGGAAATGAGGATTTTTTTCTTAACACCTTGTCTTTTAGAAAGTCAAAAAGACTCTCAGAGACAGGGTTGATAAATACCACCAAGAGAAGAGTTTCTTGCAGACACAACAGAACACATACACACACACACACACACACACACACACACACACACACACACACACAGAGAGAGAGAGAGAGAGAGAGAGAGAGAGAGATAGCAATTTTGATAGTATATACTTCAAGCTAGATAAAATACAAGCACGGATATGGGAAGAGTGGTACAAATTCAACCACTACCCAATGTTGACTGCAAACTCATTATCTTCCTACTGCTGTCTCCTTCAATAAATCTTATATGCATGAGCCATCACTACCAACTGGACTTCTCTTATACCAAATGGAACTTCCAGTATCAGAACTGGGTTATATTTAACTGAGTTTTTGGTCAAAAGATTCCATGGGAATCCCCCGACACAGTCAGGCTATTATCAGGTATAGTGCCTCTCCACAAACTGATAGTTTTTACCTATCTACAAAATGATGGCCTGGTCATATTGCTGAAGACAACACTTATACAACTCATAAACATTATGATAAAGCAACATAGAAATAAAGTGACTCCTAACTACATTTTTCTGAATACTCCTGCCTTATGTATCTGTGCCTTGCTCAGCCATCATTAGAGATGCATCTTCCAGCAACTAATGGGAGTATATACAGAGACCCACACCCAGACAATATATAGATAACGAAAGACCCAAGAACACTCAGCCCTAAGAAGAATTTTCCATCAAATCTCCCCTCTTACAGCCCAGGGAATTTTGGAGAAAAGGTGGCAGAAAGAGTGTGAGAGCCAAGAAATATGGAGGACACAAAAGAATCAAAAATTTGTAGACACAAGAGGGCTAATACACATATAAAAACACAGAGACCACTGTAGCATGCAAAGGGTCTGAAAAAAAAAAACTGCATACGATGGAATTCTAAGGCAGAGAAAAGTAGATAAATACTAGAAGCCATCTCCAATTCATAATTAATTGGAAATGAAAAAAAAAAAAACCAAACTTTTTCTTCAAATGAGTCTGAGTGGGGAAAGAAGCCACTCTTAAGGGAAGGATGAGTCCACAGAAGTAGATACCAATTAAGACAGACAGACAGACAGACAGAGAGAGAGAGAGAGAAAGAAAGAAAGAAAGAAAGAAAGAAAGAAAGAAAGAAAGAAAGAAAGAAAGAAAGAAAGAAAGATTCAATAGCACCTTTGAAGGCTCTTTGTCTCATAATGTTAAGTCGGGTTTTTGTTTGTTTGTTTGTTTGTTTGTTAACCTTAGATGTTCTTTGCTTTACAAATCATGGCTACTGATTTGGGGATTCTATACAACTCATGGGTGACTCTGCATCTACTCATTTTTCTAATGTTTTTCCCTTGCTAAGTTTCTTTTTTGGTTGTTTTTGCTGTATTATGATTTATTTGTTTGTTCTTTATTTTGTTTTCTTATTATTCCTTAGATGCCTATTTGATGAAAAAGAAAGACAGAAAGTATGGGAGTCAGCGAAGAGGAAAGGAGAGGAGGAACTAAGAAGATTATCAAGGAAAGTGAAAATAGAAAATACTCTATTAAAAATACCAACAACTCAGATGCTATCGTTTTGTACCAGTTGCTTTAAGAAGTGTCATGTGATCCGTCGTTGTACAGGGAAAGCCCTGTTCCCATGACTAGTTGGAAAATATAAATAACTTCCATAGATAAAAGAAATAGAAGAAAATGTATAGTTATGGTGTCTGGGATTGAGTACAGAGTCATTGGACATTGGAGTTGGAAGAGACATACTGAGTTCAGTTTAAACATGTTTTATATAACTCTTAGGATTTTGAATATTGTTTTAATAGAGTCCAAACTCATCTGGCCAAAAGTATTGACAAAGAAAAAATAAATTCAGTAATGTAAAGTGATATTAATGTTTTAAGATACTTCTGTACTGCTTCAATTATAACAGATATGAATATGGTTCATATGAATATGGAACTCATGATCAATAGAACAATGATAAGGCAGGATTATTTTCTTTCTTCTATATTATCATATGAAATACATTAAGTTCTGATGCAATGATATGTAAGATACTGGAACAGGTATATTTTAACATGCATTTTATATTGATGTACTTTGGCCTAAATTTCAAATAAAATACAAATAATAACTTGCATGATTATAGTTTTAGAATTATTTAGATTAGTTCATTTAACATTTTGTCTAGAAATACTAGATTTTTTTCTTTATTGGGTTTATTTTTGTTTTTGTTTTTAGTATTTTCTTTTCTCTTTGGGAGTAATAATTCCAGGTTCCACCAAGATCTTATTAATCTTGCATTTATTAAGTGTCTTATACTTATCAGAAAGTATTCTGTCAACTGGTGATTAAAAACTCAAATATCTTTATGATTCCAAGATAGTGGCATTTATATGTTCTTACAATGATTTGGTGTTTCAGCATTGAAGGATTTGCAGAGGATAGCTTCAAAGAGTAGTTAAAATGAAAATGTGAAAATGAAGTGACAGTTTGATAGCTATGGGATCAACTGTGGTCATTATATTTCTCATGAGTAAAGAGACTGAAACTGTTTTTTTCAAAAACCATAAGTTATCTCCAATATGAAATATATATCATATTGCTCTCTCTCTCTCTCTCTCTCTCTCTCTCTATATATATATATATATATATATATATATATATACATATATATAATATATCCTATGCCTGATATCCTATATCATAGGAGAAGATACAGAGAAGCACACCCAACTTTTAGATGATAGGGAAACCGAAAAGAGGGAAAGAAGGATTGCATTCCTCACACAGCCCTAAGCTGGACTCCTAGGGGCTCACAGAGAAGGAAGGAGCAATAATAGGGCCTGTATAGGTCTATGCTAAGTACTTTGATGAATGTTGTAGCTGTTTAGCTCGGGATTATTGTGAGGGAGTAAAGGGAGAGAGGGTGTCTCTAACTCTTTTGCCTGCTCTTGGGATCATTTATCCCCACCGAATTGTCACATCCAGCCTTGATATGAGGGTGTGTGCTTAGCCTTATTGCAACCTGCTGTACTATTCTTACTATATACACTATTCATACTATATACACTATTCATATAGATCTGAATTGTCACATCCAGTCTTGATATGAGGGTGTGTGCTTAGCCTTATTGCAACCTGCTATACCGTGTTCAGTTAATATCACTGGAAGGACTGCTTTATTTTTTCTAAAGAGAAACTGAGGATTAGTGGATCAGGGGAAGAGGGAAGGTGAGGGTTGGCTGGGCAGAAATCAGGGAAGGGATGTATTGTATGAGGAATAAAACAAACAAACAAAGAAAAAGAAAAGTTAAAAAAAAATATGTGGCAAAGGAATGTAGGGAAATAACATTTCCAAGATCCTTTTTAAATGTTTGTGATGTTTTGGATTGATGAGAGAACACTATTGTTTACATGTTGTAGAATGGAGGACATGTGGAAACAAAGCCTAGAGCTGACACCCTTCTATTTGCAGCCAAACTGTCCTGCTGAGAGGATCAATAACAACACAAGCTGGCCCAGCTGAGGGGAGGAAATCTGTTCAACAGATTGTGTCCAGTGACTGCAATTACTAAATGAAGTATTATTGTTCGCTTGAAGTTGGTCATGTAACATTACACTGTAGGTACTGATCTCAGGGATGTTTTGCTAAAATGGGAAGTGTGTAGGTCAGAAAGTGTGAACATCACAACAGACAGAGGGATGGTTTTGTAGAAATAGGGGAAAGTCTTAACAAAATATCACATAGGAGGCTTGGATAATGCTTAAACACACTGATAATTTAAAGAAGGAAAACAATGCCCTGTCTTACACACTTCAGTAAAACTCACATATATTAGAGAGGTGTGAGAAAAGGGATATACAAAAGGAGTTATATCCAGTTTAGAATCATTTTCCTGATGACACAGAGAGCTATATTGCTCTATCTAAACCTTAATAATATATTATTATACTAAGAAACTAACAAGTGTTTCCAATAGTGGAAAATGTCACCTTCAGTAGTGGATGGTGTTTAATTTACAAATCAGAAATCATAACGATGAAGTGCTTATATGTATTATACAATTTTTTTTGCACCATAATGTTTAACAAAGGAGAAATCTAACAGCATAAAGCTGTTGTTGATTATCTTAAACTGTGGGGACATAATTCTTTCCTTTTAACTCTCTGCACTATTCATTCATATATATCTGAATTTGATTTATTACAATAAATACAATTTATATATTTTTAATTTGATTCCCAATAGTAGGAAAATATTGGTAAACAATTTTGTATGTATTTGTTTACTTAATTTGAGTGACTATATGTCTATATAACTGTATTATATAAACTACTATATAACTCTAAGCTATCTATTATTTGAGGGAATAATAATTTTAAAATAAGAATTATCTATTTTATACATTTTAAATTATTTTTATACATTAAATATAAACATAAGCCGGGCGTGGTGGCGCACACCTTTAATCCCAGCACTTGGGAGGCAGAGACAGGTGGATTTCTGAGTTCGAGGCCAGCCTGGTCTACAAAGTGAGTTCCAGGACAGCCAGGGCTATACAGAGAAACCCTGTCTCAAAAAAACAAAAACAAAAACAAAAAAACAAACAAAAAAAAAATAAACATAAGTTATATATAATATTGAATGTTTTAGAAATATGCAGTATTTGTTCACCTTTATATAATGTTTGACATGTTAGTATTTCTACATATGTGACAACTCATATGTGAAAAGGAAAAAAATGAGAATTTGTGTATTAATAGCTAAACATTAGAGCTCTCTATGTAGAAATAGTATAGAGGAGACCATATTACTATTGGTATGCCTACTAGTGTCTTATCTTATAATAAATTGTCCATGAATAAATTCCAACAAAAGTAAGATAGTTTTAATGGGTTCTCTTAAAATTGAACATATAGGTAGTTCAACCTAATTTTCAAACAATATCTTATTACAATTTCTCTTTTATCAGGAAAGTCTTCAAAATGCAGATGACAGTCAAATATTAATGAAGTAGAGATAATTCAAATACATTAATCTAGGTCATACATAATGTGGAATTATATAATATGACTTCATTATTAAAATAATATGTAAATTACTATCAAGATCCATGTACCAATTCATTTATTGGAAAAAACACTATATAAAAAGACATTTGAGCTAAAAAAAATGAGTGAAGTAACTCTATCAAATATTCGTGAAATAATTATTTGCTTTGGGAAAATAATATAGTTATTTTCAGTTATTGTTAATTTCATTGGATTCTAAATAAATAAATTCTATTCCACACCCTATCCACCCTCCGAATGTTCCACATACCACAACTCCTCCCTACCACACCCTTTCTCCACATGGATGCCCCCATCCCCCATCCCACCTGACCTCTAAGCTCCCTAGAACCTTCAGGGAGTTTAGTAATTTTATTTTTTATGTGCCCTGTATAAATAATGAACATGCAATTGTTTATAAGTTGAATGATTTTTCTTTTCTTTTGTTTTGTTTTGTTTTGATACAGGGTTTCTCTGTGTAGCACTGGCTGTCCTGGAACTCACGTCGTAGACCAGGCTGGCCTTGAACTCAGAAATCCACCTGCATTTGCCTCCCAAGTGCTGGGATTAAAGGCGTGAGCCACCACCGCTTGGCTCAGGTTGAATGATTTTAACAATTAAATTTGACTATTTTATTTCAGGAAATCTTCAAGAAAAATTGACAGAGACAAAAATGGCAAGAAGTTTAGTTTTAGATATGGATATATTCATTGATTCTCCGAACTACTATCCAAACCATTTTCCAACTTACTTTTTCTTTAAATATTTTCTTCTGTCTAAATGATAACTAAGCATGTTGGCAGATGAAAATACGTGTTATTATTTCACAATGTATACATAAATCTGAACATCACATCGTACAATATAACTATATATTATTTTGATTGGCAATTATACCTTAGAATAATAATATTTAAGAAGTAAAATTTGAAATGGCAAAAGGGTGGGGGGGACCTTAGATGAAGTGCCTGACAGTAGGGAGAGGGAACTTATAGAGCTCACCTCCAGCAGGAAGACAGGACATCAGGTGAGTGATGGGGTTGAAATGCCACAGTCACACCTCTGACCCATAATTTTTCCTGTCTCAAAGAATTACAGGGATGGAAATGGAGAGGAGCCTGAGGAAAAGAAGGTCCAGCCACAGGCCCAAAGTGGGATCCGCTCAAGGGGAGGTCCAAGGCCTGATACTATTACTGAGGCTATGGAGCGCTCACAAAAAGGGACCTATCATGACTGCCCTCTAAAATACCCAATGAGTAGCTGAAGGAGTCAGATGCTGATATTTACACCCAACCAATAGACAGAAGCAGCTGATCCCTGTTGTTGAATTAGGGAAGACTAAAAGAAACTGAGAAGAATGGGGATCCTGTTGGAGGACCAGCAGTCTCATTTAATCTGGATCCCCAAGATCTCTCAAATAGCGGACCACCAAACAGACAGCATACACGAGCTGGTATGAGGCCCCCAACATATGTAATAGCATAGTACTGCCAGGTCTATGATCATTCAGAGATGATGTACCTAACCCTCAGGAGACTGGAGAACCCAGGGAGTTTAGAGTTCAGGGGGCATGGGGGGTGGGGGCATCCATGTGGAGAAGGGGTAGGTCAGGGAACAGTGTGGGATGTGTAACATTTGGAGGGTGGATGGGGGTTGTAGTGTAATATGGAGTGTAAAAGATAAATGAAAAATAAAATAAAAGAGAATTTCAATTACATATATTTTTATATGTTGTAATTTGTATTGTTTGATTTCTTTAAAAGCATACATTATTTTATTCTATGTATATTAATTTCTTAGTGCACGTTTGCATTTATGTATGTTTGTATGTATGCATGTATGCATATTTGTATGTGCAGTTTTTATACCTTGTGCCTACAAAAGACAGAAAAGGGAACTGGACCCCCTTGAAAATAAAGCTACTATTGGTTGTAATATTGTCTACATGTGGGTGCTAGGAAATAAGCTTTGGTACTCTTCAAAAACAGCAAGTTAATTGCTGAACCATCTCTTCAACCCTAGTGTTTAAATATTCTTCATAAAATGTATAAGACACCAAGTTCCTTTATAGGCATTTATCATATGAAACCTCTTTTTACCTCAAGGACAAACAATGAGGTAGGTACAATTATTTAATTAGAATGGTGTCCAAAATAAAACCAAGACATCAAAAAGCTATATATCTTGCTGAAATGTACATACCTAAAAGAAACAGAAATAATACCCTGTAAAGCTCATAATGATCGCACTTTGTGTGGTATCACATTAATTCTAATTGACAGGTTGAAAATAACCATACTTAACATTGTACTTACAATAGAGCTGATGTGGAAAATATGTTTTATTTGATAAGAATATCTAGTCTTCTAGATATTTAGACTTCACTTTTGAAACAAACACGTGCAAAAATTATCAATAAATGAGAATCTTAAATACATTATTAGCCATAAATATTCAGTCCTTTAACTCAATCGGTGTTTTCACTTATCCATTTATTTTATTATATGTCTCCTAGATTCCATGAAAGCATGATGATTTCTAATCCTGATGCAATCACTGATTTGGAAAATATGAAGTGATTGACTTGGAAAATTATTTAAAACATAGAGAAGTTTATATTTTATTAGTGTTAGTAGAAAATTTCTTGGCTCACATTCATAATTATAAACTTCACTGCCAAGATATGACAATGAGTCTATATTTAAAATAACTCTTAGAATATTTGCTGTTCTCTTTAAGAAATCAGTTTTCAAAGATGAGCCAATATGGAATGACATTAAAATTCCATAGTTTTTAGATGTTTTGTTTGTTTGTTTGTTTGTTTTAGTTGTCTGTTGCTATAACACCACTGTATGGGAAGCATTAATAGAAGGAAACAATGTTTCCTACCTCTGGAATCTGGGACTTTGAAGATCATGATTCATTGACTGAAAGTCTTCATGATTTCTCATTTCCTGGTAGAAACAAAGGTGAGTAAGTACTTTCAGAAGAGAATGCAAGACAGACTGGATTCAGAGGATCAAAATCAGGTGTCACTATTGGCTTCACATTTGCTATAACACAGTTTTAACTTATTTTCATCACCTCCATGATGTAATCACTTCTTCCATCAAAGTCTGACTTAGAGAACAAATCTTCAAACCTGAATACTATTTTTCTAAATAAATCATCCTCGTTTTTATGTCCTTCAGAAAGGATCAGCCCTTTTTACCATCATAATACATAGGTGTGTATTCTAGAGTCTTGGTTTCTAGACTAATGCTTTTTGGAGGGTTAGAAATTTTAGGTTTAGGAGCTGCCTGGAAATTCCTCAGGCTAAAAGGAATTTGACCTTGTAGATCATTCTGTGATTCTAGTCTTATTGGCCTGCTTTTGTTGGGCTGAGGGGTGTAGGGGAAGAGGGGGTAGGGAGAGAGCCTGCTTCCAGCCAGTGTTCCTGTGCTCTGGGCAGGCAGACATTGGAGGACTGCTAGAAGCTTTCCACTTGGCCAGGTAGGCATCTGGCTGTGTGAAGCCACTGACCCCACAGAGCAGGGGATGGACAAGTGGCAGCCCGTGATACCAGGTTGTCAGTCTTTGACATCCCACGTTGGATACAGCAGAGAAGCTGAGAACAGAATATGGGTCCCAGGGATAAGAGAAGTGGGCAGAGGGAGAGAGGTTCCCATGCAGGCGAGAGTCCTTAGTCAGGTCCATGGCTGGAGCACAGGAAAGCCTTCTGACAAAAGATTAGGTACAACTCCTTAGGAGAAAGCCTATCCCATCATCCAAGCACAGTGGGCTTTAATGGACAG
>LR751904.1:108003-125466 GCA_902729485.2 Mus minutoides | reverse complement strand
GTTTGTCCCTTTCTAGAAGCCCAGCTTAAACAGCTGGCCTATAGAATGCATGCAATTTCCAAATTTGTGGAATTTATTTAGCCAGATTAGAAAGCAATTAATCAATGTAGGATGCTCTGATTATATGAAATAATTTACACTGCTGTTCCTCTCCTGTGAACAATATCCTGAAAACCGTGAAGATTTAAAAAAAAAAAAAACAGCTAAGAACAAGCTATATATCTGGCCCAAGTGATGGCCCCTAATTGGACTTAATGGTTTTCATAGAGGCAGGGGGTGAAGTTGGAGGGGGATGTATTGGGGAGACAGTGGGTGTGGACTGTGGATATGATCATACTTCATTGTACATATGTTTGAAATTCTCAAAGAATAAAAAGTTATATAAAAGAGGAAGGCATACCTTTAAATATATAAGGATATAAATGACATTTTAATAATTCTTTTGATTTATCTTTATATGCCTTATTTATTTCAGTATCTTTCTTGTTTATTTTCATTGAAAATAACAAGTGATTTGATAAATGCTGAAAGAGCGGGTTAAATGACACTAAACATTTTTAACATTAAAATGTAGCTTTACAAGTGTTTCTTTTTCTTCTCTGTGAGTAAATCTTTACTTTGTGAGATAACGAAGCATGGTATGCATTTGGGGTTTCACCCAGGGATTGCAATGGCTGCCATCATTCATTCCAAGGAAGAGATCAGTGCTAAGGCACCTGCAGTGCAGGATGTGCACTTATTAGCTATGCACAGTATGTTCGTCCTCATGAAATGACATAAGCAAAGACAGGGCTGCTTCACTCTTTCTAAGTTGAACCATCCCAGGTAGAGAGAGTTTTGGAAACTCCTGACTCTCATGAGTACCCTCCCATGTATTGTGAAGGTCATCAATGCTATTTACACCTGTAGTTTCTACCAATTCAGCTGTTGGGTTTATGATGATGATGATGATGATGATGATGATGATGATGATGATGATTAGCAGCAGCAGCAGGATATCATGTAGTTCTGATTGCCCTCAAACACTCTAGGAAACTGAAGTTAGCCTTGAAATGCACAACTCCTCAAGTGCTAGGATATTAAGCATGAACCACTGTACTTTTAGCTGCTGTGGCTATGAACTGGATAAAGGGTGCTCTTAATTCCCTAAAGACTCAGTAAAACAAAAGCCAAGACATAAGGAAGAGTGCAAACCCTTTGAGTTTTCTTTAGCACTTACTATCTTTTGGAAATGCATGTTTCCTATTGCATTACATAGGATGACCCTTGTGATCACAATACTAGAGATGGACTAACATATGTCCTACCCATTGTGATTTGACTGAGAATGTCCTGCACAGACGCATGTATTTCAGCACTTAGTTCTTAGTTGGTGGAACTGTTTGGGAAGGATTGGAAGGTGTGGCTATGTCAGAGCATGTCCATTACTGAGGTGAGCTTGGAGGTTTCAAGGCCCATGTCATTGCCATTCCTCTTCTCTTTCTCTTCTTTCTTTTTCTTTGTTTTTATTAGATATTTTCTTATTTTACATTTCAAATGCTATCCCGAAAGTTCCCTATATCCTCCCCCCGCCCTACTCCCCTACCCACCCACTCCCACTTCTTGGCCCTGGCTTTCCCCTGTACTGGGGCATATAAAGTTTGCAATACCATGAGGCCTTTCTTCCCGATGATGGTTGACTAGGCCATCTTCTGCTACATACGCAGCTAGAGACATGAGCTCTGGGGGTTCTGGTTAGTTCCTATTGTTGTTCCTCTTATAGGGTTGCAGACCCCTTTAGCTCCTGGGGTACTTTCTGTAGCTTCTCCATTGAGGGCCCTGTGTTCCATCACATAGATGACTGTGAGGATCCACTTCTGCCAGGCACTGGCATAGCCTCAGATGGGACAGTTATATCAGGGTCCCTTCAGCAAACTCTTGCTGTTATATGCAATAGTGTCTGGGTTTGGTGACTGATTGTGTCATAAGGTGTGAGTTCCCTGCACCTGCTCCAACACCTTGCCTGCCTTCCTTCTGCCTACTGCCTGCTGCTTGCCCGCTCTTGCCACGATGGCCATGGTCTCCCCTGCTGAAACTATGAGCCTCAAGTAAACTATTTCTTCTGGTAAGATGCCTTGGTCATTGTGTCTGTCACACCAATACAAAGTAAATAAGACAATTATGCAAAGAACTTTGACAATAATAGACAGTTGGTTTCACTTGTCCTAAGAAAGGAACAGAGTCTTGCCATTAACTGAACACAAATCCAGAATCAACAGGTGAAAAATACAGAGAGTCAGATTTCAAGAATCTCCTCAGAAGGAGAAGAGTGCCAGTGAAAATAGTACATTCAAGAAAGTGGAGATGAATCGTAATGTATGCTGATGTTCCAAGGATCTTCAATGAGCAGATAGGTGGAGGGTCACCTAGGTGATGAGCAAATCATGAACAAATCTTCCTAATGACTGATAATTGTTTAAACAATTATGGTAGAAAAAATTTTCTAGAGCCAGTTTGATGGCTCAGCCAATAAAGACACTTACTGCCAAGCCCTACAACCTGAATTTGAAGACCAGGATACACATAGTGGAAGGATAGAAGCAACTCATACAAATTGTTTTCTGACTACCACATATGCAACATGGCACACATGTAACACACACACACACACACACACACACACACACACACACACACACACACACTTAAAATCTTATATCTTCTCATATTTATTCTTGCTACCCTTAAAAGAATACATAAGATGTCCATCTGAATTTGAAGCTCAGAGAAACTCAGACAAATGAATATTGTTGTAGTACTATTATGTCCCTATGAACTCTTCTTTATTTCATGTCTGAAATGCAAATTTTATTGAATACTTGACTCTATAACCAATGTCATTAGTTTGGGGAAGATCTTAAAAAGGACCCTGATATAGCTGTCTCCTGGGAGGCTTTGACAGTTCCTGACAAATGCAGAAGTAGATGCTCACAATCATCTATAGGGCAGAACACAGGGTCCCCAATGTAGGGAGAGTACCCAAGAGCTGTAGGGGTCTGAAACCCTATAGATGGAATAACAATATGAACTAATCAGAACCCCCAGAGATCATGTCTCTAGCTGTATATGTATTAGAAGATGGCCTAGTTGGCCATTATTGGAGAAGAAAGGCCCTTGGTCTAGCAATGTTTATAGGCCCCAGTACAGGGGAATGCCAGGGCCAAGAAGCAGGAGAGGGAGGGTAGTGGAGTAGAGTGGGGGGAGGATATAGGGGACTTTTGGATAACACTTGAAATGTAAATGAAGAAACTCTCTAATAAAAAAAAGTCACCAAACAAAACTTCCAAGTTCTATAATCTATATGTACGGATACATATGTACTCTACTTGGATTGCAAAGAAGATATGCTTTTTTTAATATACCATAGCCAATGCATCCATTTCAGTCACATGTTTTAATTTTTAAATTGAATATCTAAACTTGTGTTTGTGGGTAGGGATTTGGCTCTTTCTACCGTGTGGGTCCTAGGGATTGCACTCATTAAGTCAAGCTTGATTTCAAGTACTTTTACCCACTAAGCCATCTCATCAACCAATGCTTTATGAATACTTTGTAATATCTGTTTAAACAACAAGTGAATGGGTATGAAGATCAACTTAAAATATACTTCTTGTAGGCTCTCAGGCTCAATGCTCAGAAGTTAGATTAATTTGTTTGTTTGTTTGTTTTTGTTTTTCAAAAAGCATGATCTTGTTGCTCTAAAAATTTCCTTTGATACTGTTTGGCTATGTATTTCAGACAGGGTTTCATCATGTAGGTCTGGTTGACCTGGAACTTGTTACATAGGTTAGCCTGTAACCTCACAGAGATCAATCTGTTTGCATCTTCTTACCAAACATACAGATTAAAGGTGTGAAACTCCAGGCCTGGCTCTCAATCATCTTAATAAAAATGAGAACATCCAGAATATATATAAAAGTTACAATGTAGTATCTTCTGACTCTAGGCAAGTCACGTAAACCAGAATATCATTATGAATTATTGCTGGCTTTTAGCTTTCCCCTTTTAAAGAAATAAGGGAAGGAATTCAGTATTCTTGACTTGTTTTACACTGTGCACACAGTTCTCATTATTCCCCATGGTTTATGCAAGCCTGTACTCTCAGGTCTCAGTGATTGTGAAAGCCATTTCAAAAGTTCTTCTTGAGCAATGTAACAACAGTTGTATTAGAGGGCATAGCATGGATGCCACACACACTGCTATCTTCAAAGAACACAGGAGGAACAGAGAATAAATGCACATGAAATTAGGTTAATTGAGTACTAGGTATGCGGTGCTCACTATAGGAATTTCAAGAAAGCAAAAATTGTTGTGGGTCATGCTATCTTGGAAAGGCTTCAGAGAATGGAATAAATGAGGTGATAATTGAAGCATGTCTAACTGAGCATTTGGAGAAGACAATAAAGAAAAAGAAAAATCACACTTAATGACAGTGAAATTGAGCACTATTCTATTCTCCTACTCTGGTTTGTTTTTTCTCTTTCATCATAATTTTCTCCACTTCTGCTATTCATTCCGTTATTTTTTCCTGTTTAAATATCCTTTTGTTGATCAATAATGTCTCAGAGAGTTGCTGTTAGCTCCAATTTAAATATAGCTTTTCTACTCCAGGGCTTTATACTCTATATCCCTATTGTGATTCACTTTTGGATACAAGAAACCTAGGCCAGGCTGATTATATTCCTTACATGAGATTTATTTTCAAGTAGTTGGGAACATATCCTTTCTCTTTCAGATCACTGTTAATGACCTAAAGTTGTCTCTCTTTATGCCAACTTTCTCCTTCTCAATGAACATAAAATCTATCTCTAGAAAAAAATGTCAACCTACAGGCAAGAAAACAGCCTCATTGAGTGTTTGAAGTCTCCGAAGCTATCTGGATACCTGGATTCAGTATTTCTTCAGTTAACACACATTTTCTTCCTTCTGATTTTTGAGAAAGGGCTTTTATATGTATCTCAGAATGTCATTGAACTCATGATCATCCTCCTTCAGCTTCTTAAATGTTACAAGCATCTGCAACCATGCCCACCTTAATGCTTCCTTTTCTACTTACTATAAATCAGTATTTATCACTTGTGGGTAGGGAAAGCCTGATAGGAGCAACATGATAATGCAGCTTTCTAATGTGTATATGTCTCTATGTTTGGCCCCTAGAACAGAGAAAGGAAAATAAAAAGGACCTGAATGGAACAGTAGACTTGAGAAATATTGCCTGGAACAGGGAATGAAATGAAGTGACTAGTTGCAGAATGAATACATCCTACATAGATGAAACAAGAGTCAGAAACAGGATTCAGGAAGCATGTGGGCAAACAGAAGGAATTGGGGTTGATTGAGTTGAGGAAGTGGCTTTGAAATGGAAGCAGCAGCCTAACCAGGATGACTGGGTTTCTGGTAATGGTTCAACTATGTCAGCCTATGATTGTGAACAAGAAAGAAACTGAGTTATAATGTACCACAAATGTCTAACAGCTTTCCAAACTCATCTTTTGCTTCCCTATCTTCCACTTTCTTCCCATCTAAACCATGAGGAGACCTATGACATAGAATTATGGTTCTTAAGACATGATTTTTAGTCTAAAGCATCAATATCATCTGGGACTACCCCAGAAATATATATTCATGGTCTCAACACCAGAGTATAGAAGACTCTAGAAATAGCCAGTGATCTATGTTTAAAGAAACTCTCTAGTAGTTGTACATTCATGTTAAAGTCTTAGAACCACAAGACTCAAAAATCCTTCATAAGTAGATGTTTTTAGTGGCAAGCTTACCCAGAACTGGATACTATAACTTCACATAATCAGCATCAATGGCTTAAAAAGGATATTTTCCTTAAATTTATTTTTTCCCCTTTTATTAGATATTTTCTTCATTTACATTTCAAGTGTTATCCAGAAAGTTCCCTGTATCCTCCCCCCTCCCGGCCCTGCTCCCTTACCCACCTGCTCCCACCCCTTGGCCCCGGCATTCCCCTGTATTGGGGCATATAAAGTCTGCATAACCAAGGGGCCTCTCTTCCCACTGATGGCCAACTAGTTCTGAGAAGTTTATTGTATCTCCAAGGTACAAATGCTTTGCAAATGTTAGGAAAAAAAAAGATTGCAGTTAATCACAAAATAGCTGCATTTTACCAGTGAAAACTATGCTGTGAGTATTCTCTCACTTTTGCATTCTAAATTTAGCAATACATGTGCATATGTATGTGCATATAATTAAGGCAGAGGAGAAATTATTTGGGATGAAGAAGGAAACCAATGAAAGGGATAAAAGGTTAAGGACAATGAGAAAGAGTAGTATGTGTGGAGGGAAATAAATATGAACAGAGTACAGCTATTTCTAAAATTGAATTAAAATAAAATATGTCATGGAACTAACTGAGAGGTCTTGAGCATTAGTTAGGAGCTGAGTATAATGGGAGAAATGACTTTTTAAACTGAGAAACAGTGACTAATAATCAGTTTAGTGAGAGTCAGAGGAGGCCATGTAAAGAAAAACCCTAGATGCTTTCAGGGAATTAAAAACATATGAGCACAGGTAGGTCACAGTTAATGGTGCATACCAAAGCTGCAGAGGCAGGTCTCACATAGAGACCATGTGAGGACTTAGAAATTATATTAAAGATTGTGCATTTACCACTGAGAGAAATGTACAGACCACTGAAAACTTCAACAATAAGCCAACATATTCTGATCTTTCACTTTTAGATGTGATTTTCCTGTAAGGCAACTTTTCAGCAGCACACACATTAGGCATAACCACACGGTGGTTTAATTTCCAATTTGTAATTGGCTAATAACAATACATGTTCAGAGTAAGGCTGAAACAAGTATGGGAAAGAGGATATGGTGTCCACATGCAGGCCAAATGCCAGGAAGAGAAAAGGAGGAAGGGCCCAGGGGTTGCTTCTTCTTCGTGGTTGTGACTAAAGCAAGATCTGCCTTTGCATGTCTGAAGGAACAGAACTACAAGTTCACAGACATTTGCTGCTTCTCTCACCATTATCTTCCTCCCTGCGCAGGGGATCATGTCTGTGATCAATCTGGAAGCATCTCTCCTACAGTGTTACTTGTAGAAATTTAATTTTCTTGTTTAGGCATCCAGCATTCCTCTCAAAATGATTCCCAAATCCTTCTATCCTCTCTGGCCTTGAGGAGATTTTCCATGTTTGCCAACAATTAATTTCTTTTGTCAGTATATCATATCAACCTATGTGAATTATAGGTACATAGTTGTTTGATTTTGTAGAGTATAGTTCACCAATAACTGCAAAATTATAATCAGTTCCAACTGCCCTGTGTTTCAACAGCATGCCTATTATTATTATTATTATTATTATTATTATTATTATTGTTATGCATATAGTATGTTTTGAGAGTTTTTTACATGAGAACTCCATCTAGATTACCCCATCTTTCCTCCCAACTCCTCTGGTGACACCCTCTCTAAAAATTTTTGTATCTTCTTCTTTTATATTATTATTATTATTATTATTAACATACATATACAGGCACTCATATGTATACAACTTATTGAGTCCATTTAGTGATGTTATTTTGTGCATGTGTCCAGGGCTGACTGATAACCTACACTGGAATACCTTTGGAATCACAAATGGCTTGCTTATAATGGAACTCATCACACCTTTCTCAAGTCAACTAGCCTCTAATGTCTCTTACATTCATACATACCAGTATCTCACATTTCTCAGGTTCTCAAGAGTGCCAGGGTCTTCAACAACTTTGTCTTATGCTCTCATGAGACCTAACAAATAAGGTGGTTCCTGTTTACTTAGTGGGCTACCACCATGTCCTTCCTTCTCACTTCCACTAACCTTTATCACTGTAGCTTACAGTAGAATAATTCTGCCTATACACCATGTCCTGTTAACAGTACAGAACAGGGTTATAGTGACTTGTATGTGGCTCTTCTAGTCTATTTTATTTAGCAAAAATCCTTCTGCATTTATTTTTGCATTGGAATACTTTTATTCTTTAAAGGAATATCATGAAAATTCCCATGGGATATGAGAAAACTAATGATGAACTATTTCTGGTGGAAGATAGGCTAAAAGAACTTAAGAAGTTCGTGGTGGCCATTGGAAAGCAGAGATCTATAGAACAGAGCTAAACAACTTGGATTGACTCCGTATTTTGTTCAAAAATGCTATGAAATTTGTCTTAGTTTGTATTATTCTTCAAAACTACCCATAGAAATTCAAAGAAATGTCAGTCAGTGCACAATGTTGGTCCCTCAGCTCTGTTTGACCTAATGGTATTTGTATCAACTTCAATGTCTGAAATTACATCCATGCATCTCTATCTATCTGAAGTTCACTTTGCCTGGCTTTAGTTCCAGCTCATCTAAAGGGATTTCTGCATCGTCTTAAATCAGGATGATACTATATTTTTCTTCAAAATCCTGCAGCATTCCTCTACTTACAATTAGCCTTTGTTCTTTTAAACTTCTGCTTTTTGGGTGTTCATTCAATGTCTTCCACTTAGACAACAGACTAGCTAAAGGAAACGTCAAGTCTCTTGACACTTTTGGCCCTCAGCCATTATTACATGCTGTCTATATCAGTTGTATACTTGGTTATTTTGATGGCAGCACACAGCAGAAAACAATATCTACAGGTCCTTTGGTCTTACAGTCACGTGTAGAAGTCTAAGTTAAATCAATCTCTTATCATTGGAGGTGTCCCCCTAAAGAAGTACTTATAAAGGAGAACCTGTCACTCTGGCTCTAGAAGCAAATATTACTTTCCCCCACTCCACCTGCCAGTAAGTTAGCATCTATGAATGTCATTCTTTAAATAATATTAGAAGTAGATTTGGGAAATGTCAAAAGGAGTTTTAAGCTGGAAATTAGATAAGAAATAATGTAAGCTTTCAGCAAAGACACATAGTCATCACACTCAAAGAATTATATGAAACATACATTGCTATATAAATCACATAATTCCACTTTCCTTGAATGGTGTGTATGTGCGTAGGTGTGTGTGTGTTTTATATGTGCATCACACATGTATGTATGAAGTAAAGCCAGAGGCCAACACCTAGTTTCTTTTCCAGTTGCCCTCCAGTTGATTATTATTATTATTTAAAAATAATTATTGCATTTCTGGCTTTTATTTATTTATTTGTGTGTGCATATGCGTGTGTGTGAGCTCACACATGTATGTGTAGGTACATGCATTGTGTGTGTTTGTGGGAATCAGAAGACAATTTAGGAGAATTGGTTCTGTCATTCCATAATGTCCATATTGTGCTTCTTGGTTACTGAAATGGTTTTAGATTTGGGGGCAAGCACCCTTATACTCAAAACCATTTTTTTCTGGCCTTTTACCTTGTGTTTTGAGACAGGATCTCCAAGTGTACCAAGAGCTCACTGATTTGGCTAGAATAGCTGACCAGGGCTTCCTTTCCCCTGTCTAGGGACCTTCCTAAGGGTCCACCTGCCTTTTACTCCTCGGTGCTGAGACTATATAAGTGCATGCTACCACATCTGGGTTTTTAAGCGTGCTGTGGATCTGAATTTAGACCCTTATGCTTTTGCCATGGGAACTCTGCCCACTGAGCCATTTTCCTAGTCTGTCCCTTTGCTTCTAAACCTTTAAAACTTCCTAGCATATTTTAAGGCCTTGACAATTCTGGTCCATCCCACTTCTTCTTCTGAATCTCTACCATCCACTCCCCTCACTCACCACATCCTGGCTCTCAGTTCCCTGGACTGTCACACTCCTGCCTTGTTCCTCTCTCCTCTTCGCTTCCTGTGGCCAGCATTCTCTGCAGCATCAGCTTCTTGCTTCTTTCTTCCATCAACTCCTATTTGTACTTTGAATTGCCCTCTGATTTCTAGAGTAATTTGAGCCCCTGTGTTATGTTTCTCTAAATCCTCCATTGTGGTCATAAATACATACTAACTGTGAAATAATTGCTGTGTCTGTGTTCTTCACCCAACACTAAGTGCTACCACATCAAAAACTATTAAAATACCATGCACTGTATATGTTCAATGCTCAGAATACAGCCCAGTGCATACTGTGCCTCAATGCTGGAACAAATAAACATTTTATGAGTAATTGTATGATACAGCTTTGAGAGAACAAGTTGCCTTGTTATTCACATTTAGACCTTATTTTTTCTTGTTCTGGCCTGAGTAAATATGCACTAAAACCTCTAGTTCATATGTTTTACATGCATGCACACAGTAGATTTTATAAAATAATTTCAGCTTTTATAAAATCAAAGCAAAATAAGCAGTATGCAATGGAATTATTTACTTGGTCTCAGAGTTCAATTGAAATGATTTAGTACCATATGAATATTTAAAAATTGCCTTATTCTTATCTACAATGACAGAAAGCCCACATTAACATTGTTATCTTTAAAATCATATGCTTTGAAATCAAACAGAACAAACAAACAAACAAACAGAACAAAACGGTCTTATTGCTAAGAAATGTACGTACACATGGTTAGAAATTACCAGCATGTGATTACTGGTAAAATGAATGAAGCTCTCCTTCCCTAGAGTATCTGGTAGTCATCCAATAAGCCCAGGACTTGTGTCCCTGTCCTCTGGGTCTTGAGTTACCCTGTTGAGTCAGAAAACTGAAGAACAAACTGAAGCCAAGAGCATAGAAGATTTTTTGATGCAAAAGGCTGACCTCTAGCTTGACTATCTGACAGGCTGCAGAAATTTGGCTGTATTTATACTGAACATCTCCACAAAGCCTTACTCCCACTGCTTCTGCCATCGTGGTTTTAGGTAAAATACATACAAAACTCACTTGCTTTGCCCATTTCTATTCCAGGATATTATTAAAGCAAAGAGAAGAAACCCAATTCCATATTTTTTATCAATGGATTTTTCTCATAGTCTTCTGTTTTTAATGTTATCACTTTACATCTAACCTATAACACTACAAATGAATGTCATGTTTTGAGGGAATTTCACAAACACATATTGAGCGCCCATTCAGAAGACCTATATTTGGGTGACGTCCAATCTTTCTCTACAGCTACTGACCTGCACACTTCAAAATGATCAGAACCATCATCACAGGCAGCAGAAGGCTTCTGGGTAGAGGTATTCAGCTGGAGCCCTGTGTCTTCCCCACACTCACTCCTTTCTACAGCTGCCAGAATTTCAGTATTGAAATCAGTTTCTGAAAATCTTTTCTTGATTGTTTTTTGATTAAGTGTATGCAAGAGCTGAGGTTCTCTTTGGCAGTCTTTGCCTTTACTCCCCGAGTGGCTCCCTGGGGGTGTCTTCTCCACCAAGGACTCTCTTGGCGGTGGATGACTGCATTCTTGGTACCTTATGACTTTTCCTCTACAGATGTTTAAAGAGTGACTCCCACATTCTGTCATCTCCTGGTGCTTTTCATCTTTGGATCCCAGATCAATGAGTTCAATTCTGTCAGAAGTAGAAGATCCAGTCAAGCTTCCACATGGCTTCTTATTTCTCCTTCGCCGAGACAGTCTGAATTTAACCTGGGCTTGTCTTTTTGCCTGAACCCAGTGACTCTCATCTGTGGAAGATGAATCTGAAGTCTCCATATCAAGTTCTCTCCACCTGGGACTTGAGATCTGGAGGTGAAAGTCATTTCTTTTCTCTTTTGCTTGCTCTTCTGCATGTTCATATCTCTGAGAGACCCTTCTCCTCCTCCTAGGATTCTGTCTTACTGGTTTCTTACCAGACTCTTTCCTAGAATGGCTCAACACTACAACAGGTGTGCAGTGCTCAAATGCGTCTTCTGACATGTCATGCAAGATGGAAGATCTATACAAGGCAACAGGCAAAGGATGGGAAGTGGGAATGGAAAGGAAATTCATGGGAAAACAAACAAAGAAAGAGAGAGAATGATGAACATGACAGTATGATCAGAAATTGGTAAAGATAAACTGAAAAAAAAAAAAACTAAAGTATGTGTGTGTGTGTGGTTATATCCATGGACAACTTATAGCAGAAGCAGGAGCCATAGGTTCTCAGATCATGAAACAAAAGTACAAAATACTGGCATAAGAAATATTGAATAGAATAATTCGCCCAGGGCTTACCTGCAGATGTCCTGAGTAGATGGACAGACAGACAACCTTGACTGGCTCCTGGGAGCTGTCCCTGTCGTTGGGCTGCTTGCCTGGAGAAACAAGTTAGATAATTTGGCATCTTGATTAAGGTAATACATGGTTGATATCTTGCTTTTTTTCCACATATTTAAAAAATTACAGCAAATGTGGCTGCTGGTCATGTTGCTCATAGTGAGGTTCATTGAATCTGGGAAGTCAGAGGGCTTGTTTTGCAAAAGTAAAACTCATTTAGGGAACTTGAAACAGCTGATGTGCTGCACTGCCCTGCTGTTGCTTCACTTGTGAGAGAGGAAGATGATTCCACAAGTTTCTATTCTATTTACTTGGTGCACTGGAGTGGAATAGCTCAATTTGCCTGGGAAACAAATGAGTATTTAGAGGTCCCAATGAAGTAAAGTGCCACAAAGACAAGAAGTGAGAAGGGTCGTGATAGGCTGGTAAATGTGAATAATTAAATAGTCATCAGGTTGCTAGATAACACCTTGAGTTAGCAACAAGGTCCCATGAGACCATATATTTGAGAACAGTTTGTAAAATATAAAATCCTGTAGCTACTACTGTTGTGAATTCATTATTGGAGTAAACAAAACCCATTTTTCAAAACATTGTTGAACTTTCTTACATTTTGTCCCTCCTTATGACATACTAATTTGAAGCTAACAGCTTGAAATAAGTCAGATGGACAATGCAAAGTTAAGTATATTTCACTAAATTCTTTCCTTTGAAATTCAATATTTTCAGACTCTACTTGACTTCTTCACAGTGTTATGTTTAATGTAGACAATGCTGATAAAGTAGAAGCCATGTTATACTAATAATTTACTATTGGACTTGCCCTGTGGCTTTACCTAATCTTTACAATAACTTTACACATGGACAAATTGTCAGTTTGAGTTGTTTAGAACCATTTCTGCATATTCAATTAACACACCAAGTGTTTGTGGTAAACACTATAATTATTTTTAAGTACAGTCGAGGAAGATTAGAAATTGAAGTAGCTTTTTGTTAAGATGTAGAAGTGAATATTTGCACTAAGAATCTGGCTTTGTCTTCTATGTTCTAACCACTAGAGATGAAGTCTCTTTCCTTTTGAACAAGAGAAACCACGGAAATTGCAAGTCCATACTCTAGCCTGGTTGACTGATTCAGTAAAACAACTTTCTCACTAAGAAAATAACACTAAGAGAAGAAGGATCGAAAATTTCGAAGTATTTCTCAAAACCCTGGTGTACAAAAATGTGGAAATTGTCTAACACTTATGGTTTTAGGGTTCAGAAAAAGAGAAACTAATTTAAAACCAAGAAACAAGAGAAAAATTGTTAAGGCTTTATCACTAGAACTATAAAACACATTTGTGTATAATGTCAACCAGTTTTTGGTAGTCATATATCAGTTATAGAAACACCACATAGGAGGAGATAGTTTGGCTAACATTAAAAGGCAAATGGGAGTCATTAAAGAAGTGATTGAGACATTTCAGGTGGATGGGACAGTGTGCTGAAAGGCTAGCACTGGGAATGTGTTCCCAGTCTGATGCACACCTTCTGTGGACTTCTGACTTATAGGTTTCTATAACCTCATGAATGTTTTCTGTTTAGATCTATGGATAGATAAAACATGTTCCATGATATACAGTATCTGTATCAAGATTCACTTCTTTAAAATTATTATTATTATCATGATTATTATCATCTTTCAAAACACCATATGGTGCTGCCAAGATGGCTCAATTGATAAAGGTGCTTGTCAAATCTGTTGCCCTGAAGTCAATCCTCTGGACCCATATGGTAGGCAGAGAGCACTAGGTCCTGCAAGCTCTCCTGTGATTCCCTCACATGCATTGTCATATAGGCATGCTACCAACAAGTAAGTAAAAAAGAAAGAAGGAAGGAAGGAAGGAAAGAAAATATTTTAAATCTGTAATATAATATCTCCATTCTTTTAAGTATGTACACAAGATTTATAAATTGCATCTCTGTTCTTTAAATAATAAGCAGTAACTGTTCTTAAATTTGCATCTTATACCATTCACGTAGAGATTATTAGGGAGCTCTGAACAGACTAAGCCCTGAACGAAGCTCATTTTTGAAGATTGATACTTTCTCACTTTACAATTGTGAATGAGACCCCAGATGTGTGAAATTGCTGCAGATATTATTATGGATATGACCCACATCAGGATGAACACAGATACATGTTGCTATGAAGCTGTGCTAGGATGTTGAAAGAGGCATAATAATAGCAAACTCATTTTATAATCGCAAGTGCCTACACAAAGACATGCTGTATAACGCGAAACATTTACCACTGAGTAAATACACAGAACAGGAAAAGCTTTGGGTCCATGGTGACACTAAATCAAGTGTATTTTTTTTATCATAGCTTTTTACGATTTTGTTACTAGGAAAAAGTCCATGCTCCCAAAATGCACAAATAGCACAGAGCAAAGATTACTTTATTCTTGGTCAGTTTGTTATGGCACTTAGCAGAAGACTCGGCCCATGCTCTTGAGTGTCCCCGAGCTTTCCTTCATGCTCACCGATTCCCTCCTTGGAACTGCGCCTATCTGCTTGGTCTATCTTTGTCTCTTCTGGTTCCCTTATCTCTAGACTAGAACGTGAAAGTATATATCAAGTTAATCCCAGCAAGTAACTCCTAGATTAGTGTTAGTATATAAATGTTTCCCACTCATAGAAAAGTCAATTCTAGAAAATTTTGTGCTGATTTTAGAATTTTTCAACAAGGCTGATTGAAGGCTTGTTTCTGTCTACTATGAATGTGCCCTTTGGTGCTTCCTCATTCTCTGTCTTACCTTTTCAATGTCTTTGTTTAGTTTCTAAAACCGTGATTGTTTAGTTTATAAAAATGTTCCTGTAATGCACAAAGAGCATCTTGGTAAGACTGTTTGCATGTAGACCACTAAGACCATCTAGCTACAACTGCATTCATGCAGCCCACTAAGACAGCATCTAGGTAAAACTGCATGACTGCAGACTTCTAAGGCAGCTTATGGATAAGACTACATGCCTGCATCCCACTAAAACAGTATCTAGGTAAGACTTAATGCCTGTAGCCCACTAAGTGCATGTACATAAGGCTGAAGTTATAACTGGTTGACTTTTCTCATAGAAATGAAAAATAGATCCTCCTTCTCATCTGCATCTCTACCCACATCCTTAGACCAGCATGCTTGCACCCTCTCTGACCCCATAACCTGGCTGTCTCCTAGGAGGACTATCCTAACTAGGGATACAGGTTAAGACCTCCATCCCAATACTCATGCCATCTGGGACTCACAGAAATCCCATCAGACATGGGGTCAATTCTGCTCTGCCTGAACCCCCCCTTCTGGCCTGCACCTCCACTTGAACCTTGGGCAGATCTGAGTGCCTGCTCCTGGACACCAAATCCTACCTGTCTCCCAGGAGGTCAGAGACATAGGAGGCCTGCTCTAACCAGGGACACACCCAGGAGGCCTGCTCTAACCAGGGACACACCCAGGAGGCCTGCTCTAACCAGGGACACACACAGGAGGCCTGCTCTACCCAGGGACACAGGAGACCTGACCTAACCAAAGACAGCATTGCCTGCCTCCTAGGAGGCCTGATCTAGTCCAAGATAGCCAGGCCAGTTAACACCAGAGATATGGTGAAAGGCAAGTGCAAGAATTTAAGCAACAGAAGCCAATGTAATTTGGCATCATTAGAATCCAGTTCTTCTACTACAGCAAGTCTTGGATATCCTAAAATACCTGAAAATCAAGATTCTGACCTAAAATTTCATCTCATAAAGATGATAGAGGCCTTTAAGGGGGATATAAATAACTCACTTAAATAAATACAGGCAAATAGGTAGAAGCGCTTGAAGAAGAAACAAATGTGTTAAATAAATATAGGAAAATATAATCAAAGAGATAAAGGAATTGAACAAAATGGATCCAAGGCCTAAAAATAAAAATAGAAACAATAAGGAAATCACAAATGGAGGCACTTCTACAAGTAGAAAACCCAGGAAAGAGATCAGGAGTTACAGATGCAACCATCACCAACAGACTACAAGAGATGGAAGAGATAATTTAAGGTGTGGCAATAACACTCTGTTTCTTTAAAAAATTTTTTTTTTATTTTTTGTTTTTTTGAGACAGGGTTTCTCTGTATAGCCCTGGCTGTCCTGGAACTCACTCTGTAGATCAGGCTGGCCTCGAACTCAGAAATCGCCTGCCTCTGCCTCCCAAGTACTGGGATTAAAGACATGCATCACCACCACTTGGCTCCATTCTCTGTTTCTATTCAGTATAGTACTTGAAGTTCTACCTAGAGCAATTAGACAACAAAAGGAGAGCAAGGGGATATAAATTGGAAAGGTAAAAGACAAGAATGATATCATAGTATACATAAGTGACCCTCAAAATTCTACCAGAGAACTACAGCTGATAAACAACTTCAGTAAAATGGCTGGATATAAAATTAACTCAAATAAGTAGCCTTCCTTTATACAAATGATAAACAGGCTGAGAAAGAAATTAGGGAAATAATACCCTCACAATAGCTACAAATAATATAAAATATCTTGGTGTAACTCTAACCAAGCAAGTGAAAGATTTGTATGCAAAGAACTTTAAGTCCTAGAAGAAAGAAATTCAAGAAGACCCCAGAAGATGGAAAGATTTCCCATACTCACAGATTGATAGGATTAAAATAGGGGGATGGAATAGAGGGTTTGTGGAGGGAAAACTACCAGGAAAGGATAGTACTTGAAATGTAAATAAATAAAATAACCAATAAAAAAATCCATAGAGAAAATGGACATCTTACCAATTTCAATCTATAGATTCAATGCAATCTCCATCCAACACAATTCTTCACAGACATGGGAAGAACAATTTTCTTCTTCAAATGACAAAACATAAAACCCAGAATAGCAAAAATAATTCTCAATAATAAAAGAACTTCTGGGGGAATCATAATCCCTGACCTTAAGCTGTACTAAGAGTAATAGTGATTAAAACCACATCATATTGGTACACAGGTAGATAAATGGAACAGAATCAAGACCCAGAAATAAATAAACCCACACATATATGTATACCTTATCTTTGACAAAGAAGCAAAAGCAAAGCAAAGCAAAGCAAAGCAAAGCAAAACAAATAAGACATTTAAAAAATATGGTACAGGGCTAAACAGAAAATTCTCAACTGAGGACTCTCAAATATCTGAGAAGCACCTAAAGAAATGTTCCAAGTCCTTAATCATCAGGAAAATGAAAATCAAAATGAGTCTGAGATTCCACCTCACACCAATTAGAATGGCTAAGATAAAAAAAA
>LR751904.1:40613-107903 GCA_902729485.2 Mus minutoides | reverse complement strand
AAAAAAAAAAAAAACTCAAGTCATAGCACATGCTGGTAAGGATGTGGAGAAAGTGGAATACCCTTCCATTGTTGGTAGGGTTGCAAACTGGTACAACTACTCTGGAAATCAATCTGGAAATTCCTTAAAAAATTGGTAATAGTTCTATGTGAAGACCCAGCTATTCTACTCCTGATTATATACCAGAAAGTTACCCCGCCATATTCCAAAATCTTGTACTCCAATGTATTCTTTATTTATAATAACCAGAAGCTGAAAACAATCCAGATGTTCCTCAGCCAAAAAAATAGATACAGAAAATATGGTTCATTTACCCAGTGGAATATTATTTAGCTATTACAAATGAGGACATCATGGATTTTGTAGGCAAGTGGATGGAACTAGAAAATATGATCCTGAGTCAGGTAACCCAGACCCAAAAGAACATTCATTGTATATACTCATCAATAAGTGAATATTAGCCAAAAATTTCAAAATACCCATGATACAGCCACCGACTGTAAAAGGTCCAAGTGAGGATGCTTCAGTCATACTTAGAAGGGGGAACAAATAACCATGAGAAGCAGAGGGAGGGAGAGACTTTAGTAATAGTCCTGGGCAGCGAAAAACCAGAGCAGGATCAGGTACTGCGGAGACAGGAGATAGGTCAAGAAGGGTCTCTGGGCATGGGCAAACCTCTAAAAAGTCCCAGAGACCTATGATGTGAGAGGCTCCAAGGATTCAATGTGGTTGACCTTAGATAAAATGCCCAAGAGTAAGGAGATGGAACCTGAAGAGACCACCTCCAGCAGATAGACAGGGTCCACAGTGGAGGGATGGGGTCACCAACCTACCTTCAAAATTTTTGATCCAGAATTGTTCCTGTCTAAAAGAAATATAGGGACAAACGTGGAGCAGAGCCTGAAGGAAAAATCATCCAGTGAGCAGCCCAACTTGGGATCCATTCTATGGACGGGCACCAAACCTTGAGACTATTACTGATACTATGTTGTGCTTGCAGAAATTAGCTTAGCATGGCTGTCCTCTGAGAAGCTCTATCAGCAGCCGACTGACAGATGCAGATATTCTCAGCCAACCACTGGATTGAGGTCAAAGACCCCTATGGAAGAGTTAGGGGAAAGGCTAAAGGAGCTGAAGGGGATTGCAACTCCTAAGGAAGAATAACAGTGTCAACTAACCTGAATTCCTCAGAGCTCCCAGAGATTAAGCCACCAAGAAAAGAGCATATATCGGCTGGTCTGAGGCCTTTGGCACATATGTAGCAGAGGACTGCCTTGCCTTTCCTAAGTGGGAGAAGATGCACCTAATCCTGTAGAGACGATGCCCCAGGAAAGGGGGAAAGGGGGACACTCTCTCAGAGGTGAAGGTGTGAGGGGCTGGTGTGAAGAATTTTGGATGGGGGTACTGAGAGGAGAGGCAAGATTTGTGATGTAAATAAATAAAATAATTAAAAAATAAATGAAGTCAAAATGAACTCTAGTTTATTTCAGTTTTGATTTATTTGTTCAAGTAACATGCATTAATGACCCATACAACACAACAGGTACTAAGAAGAATGAACAGCATATAAAGAACTTTTGGTTTCAGGGAAATGTGTATAAAATGTGACTTATAGGGCCTGCTGATGAGGACACGTCCATACTACTGAGTAGAGCAGCCATTTAAAGTACTTATAGGAGCTAATACTTATTCTAGAAAGGAACAATGAGAAAAGTTAGAGTTCAGAAAGAGATAAGAGTGTCAAATGTGCAAAGAGCAGAGGTATAGCTGATCAGAAGTGAACAGAATATGCAGATGGTGCAGGAAGACATGTATTATTAGATTAGAACCAAGAACCTATCATCTATGTATCTATGTCTATCATCTATTTGCCTTCTTTATCTATTTACCTACCATTGATCAATTATTTAATATCTATTTATAACTTCATTTGTTGTGTTGAGTATCAAGCAATACACTTCCCTTAATATGTATAGAAGTCGTATTTCATGTAAATAGGAAATGGTAGGTAATTAAACAATGGTGTTAGAAACACAGATTACTTCCACCCTTTTGCCTGTAAGTTTCATAAACTAGAAAATTTCATAAACTTGATTCCAAGTGAGGTAATCCAGACACAGAAAGACAAGCATGGTATGTACTCATTTAAAAGTATATATTAGCCGTGAAATACAGAATTAACATGCTACAATCCACAGATCCAAAGAAGCTAAGCAACAAGGAGGGCCCAATGGAGGATGCTTGAATCTCATTGAGAAGGGGGAATGAAGTAGACATAGGGGATGTATGGGGAGAGGGAACTAAGTGAGGGGGGAATATGAGGGGAACTGAAGGGGTTAAGTGTGTGGAGGAAAGAGGGAGAGAGAACTGGAATCAGTGTGGTGGTAGGGGCATCTCTAGGGGAAGCTAGAAATCTAAGACAAGGGCAACTCTTAGGAATCTATGAGGGTGACACTAGCTAAGACTCCTAGCAATAGGGTAAATGGACCATGACATGATCACTTCTAGTAACCAGGGAAGACTTGCAATGGAGGACTGGAGATACCAACCCAGCCATAAAACCTTTGATCTACAATTTTTCCTGCCTACAAGATGTGCAGGGTAGCTAGGGAGCAGAAATTGAGGGAACAGTTAACCTGTTACTGGCACAACTTGAGACCTATGCCATGAGTGAAAGTCCATCCCTGACATTATTAATGATATTCTGCTCTACTTGCAGACAGTAGCCTGGCATAAATGTCAATCTGAGAGGCTTCACCTGGCAGCTGATGGAAACAGATGCAGAGACACTTACAGCTAAACCTAAGTGGAAGTTGGGGAATCTGCAAAGAACTGTAGGAGCCAGAGAGTTCAAGAACATCACAAGAAAATATATAGAATCAACTAATCTTGATGCATAGGGGCTTACTAAGTCCAAACCACCAACCAGAGAGCATGCATGAGATGGATCTAGGCCCCCTATACATATGTAACAGATATGGAGCTTGTTTTTCATGTGGGATCCTTAACATCAGGAGCAGGGCCTGTCTGTGATTCTGTTGCCTTCCTTTGGATACATTTCCCCTAACTGGTTTGCCTTATCTAGTCTAAATAGGAAAAGATACACCTAGTCTTACTGAAACTTGATATGCCACGGCAGGTTGACATCCATAGGAGAACTCCCCTTCTATGGGGAGAGGGAAGGGGCACAAGATGAGAGAGAAACATTTGGAAGAGAGGAGGGAAGGGAAGCTGTGGTTGGCAGATAAAGCAAATAAATAAATCATTTAATGACAAAAGGAAAGATTAGTCACCTGTGAAACTGCAAATCCAATCTGAATTATGAATTGTAGTACTTTAAGTGGATAAGACATTTAAATATAGTAAAGCTATAATATATTTAAAAACATAATTATACTATCTGTAATATTGTGGAATTCTAAGAATATGAAACAAAAATTGGAAAACATAGCACAAGAATTTGAAAGATAAAAGTTTTTAACTTATAACAAAAAACCCCCACATACTCACACAGCAATACACCCATAAGTGAAGCCCACAAAGAGAGTTGACACATTTTATAACACATGTGTAGCCAAATGGCTAATTTGTTTAAGTCACAAATCTTTCAAAAATCATTACATAAATTTCCATTAAGAAAAATGAATAGAACCTTCACAGGATCAAGCTATGCCCTAGTATAGGGGAATGCCTGGGCCAGGAAGCAGGAGTGGGTGGGTAGGGAAGCAGGGGGTGCGGGGAGGGTATAGGGGATTTTCAGAGAGGAAACTAGGAAAGGGGATGAAATGTAAATAAAGAAAATGTCTAATAATAAAAGAAAACTTAAAAAAAAAAGAAAGATGAATGGGACACACAGATGGTAGTTCACACAAAAGAAACTATAGACAGTAAAGAACTATATTTATAATAATCTCAGTTTCTACAAACAAGCAAATGCAAAGTGAGTTCACAGTGATCTTTACTTTCACTGATCAAATCAGTATATTCATGAAGACAGATCATCTCTACCCAGTGGTGATAAGGTATGAAAGTCAAACTTTGGCATGTAGTCTTAAAGTAATGGCCCACAATGGAGAAGCTAGAGATAGAACCCCAGAAGCTGAAGGGGTCTGCAACCCTAGAAAAGGAACAACAATCTGAACTAACCAGAACCCCCAGAACTCGTTTCTCTAGCTCCATATGTAGCAGAAGATGGCCTAGTCGGCCATCATTGGGAAGAGAGGCCCCTTGGTACTGCAATCTTTATATGCCCCAATACAGGGGAACGCCAGGGCCAGGAAGTGGGAGTGGGTGGGCAGGGGAGCAGGGGGGGGCGGGGGAGGGGGGAGGGGACTTTCGGAATAGCATTTGAAATGTAAATTAAGAAAATATCTAATAAAAATTGGAAAAAAAGTAATCCTACAATTTATACAATGCACACTGGGCATATTCTACTCCATATCATTCTACCACGCACACATTCCTTTTGAATAAAATTTTAAGAGGAAGATTGCCTTTCAAAATTGTATATAGTGTGATCTTGCTTGTGTAAATTATATTTCATTCATGTGTATTTACAAAGTCACATGAAAAGTATGGAAGTAGAGAGCTGGCTGTTGGTAGTGATCACTTCTGGAAATTATATATACATATACATATACATATGCATATACATATACATATACATATACATATACGTATACGTATACGTATACGTATATATATATATGTATGTGTGTTTCATATGTATATATAATCGTATATATTATAATGTGATAATATATTATATATGTATTATATTTCTTTAACTTAAAATTATTAATTTCAATAACAAAAATGGTTTTCTATCATATCGATAATGATTTGTGGATATATTTTTTAATATTAAAAGTGATTGGATTGCTTATTCAACATTTTGGTCAACCATGTCCTACTTCTCTTAAATTGAGTCATTACACTAAATAAATATAGAAAGAATTAAGTTGATGATACTGAGGGAAAGGGAGTCCAGTGACTGGCCCAAATTGGGATTCAACTCAAGGGGAGGGTCTAAGGCCTGACACTATTACTGATGCTATGGCGTGCTTACAGACAGGAGCCTAGCATGGTGGCCCTCTAAAAGGCCCAACAAGCAACTGACTGAGACAGATGCAGATACTTACCTCCAACTAATGGAGAGAAGCTGGGGACCCCCATAGTTGAATTGGGGAAAGGCTAAAAGAAACTGAGGAGGAGGGTGACCTCACAGGAAGACCAGCAATCTCAACTAACCCAGAGCCCTGAGATCTTTCAGACACTGAGCCACCAACCAGTCAGCATACACTAATTGATATGAAACCCCTAACATACATATAGCAGATGACTACCTGGTCTGGCCTTAGTGAGAGAAGAAGCCTCTAACCCTTGAGAGACTTAAGTCCCCAGGAAGGGGGGAGGTTTAGTGGGGTGGGGGGGGGTGGGGGGACATCCTGTTGGAGATGGGGGTTTGGGGAGGAGGAATGGGATGAGTAAGTGTGGGAGGCTGGACTGGGAGAGAGATAACTACTGGATTGTAAAAAAGATTTAATAATAATGATGATGATGGACAATGGGAGGATAACAGGGAGGGTCAATGGGGGAGCAATGGCAGAAAGATGGGAGGACCAATGGGAGAAAATAGTGGGACAATGCGGGGGAACAATGGAGGAATACTGGATAAAGAACAATAGGGTGAACCATTCGAGGACAATGAGGGCAGCAATGGGGGTATAATGGTAGAACAATGGGGGAAACAATGCGAGGAGATAATGGGGGAACAGTGGGGGTAATGATGACATAAATTTATTGATCTCATAAGTGTTTTGTAGAGATCCAGGGTTGTAATGAGACACTGATCTCAAGATGTCAGAATTCTTTATTCTTGTCCTGATTAGTGGCCTTCTCTTGATGAAGATATAGAGCAGCTACAGGCCCATGAGTCTCAATCCTGGCTAAAAGTTGTAATTTCTGGCAAATTTTTAGCAATACTGTGTCTGCATATGATCTGGAATCTCCTAGCAATGAGATCCCAGCACCTGCACTTATCTAGAAAGGACCTTGAAACTCAACATGATTTTACTGCATCTGTAGTGGAGGTGAAGGAAGGTGTGATGTGGGGACATCTTCGTATAAAGGCTTCCAGTTTGACTGCTGTGACTGAGGAGCATGATAGAAGGAGAACAGTGGAAGATCATCTGTTACCCTTGACTTCCATCTATGGAGGTCACATTGGACCCTGTGTGCAGCAGGGGCAAGGCTGGGACAGTATATATGGAACACTCACCAGGATGGATGTGGAGGAAACTGTAACCTGATCCTGAAGCTTAATCATCCTCCCCTTGCTCTTGTCAGCTCTTCATTTCAGACACCATGGTCAGTTAGAGGGGCAAGGGAGGAGAACACATGGGTCCAGCCATGTTTGCTCCCAGGCCAAGAACAAGGAAATCCACTTATCCTATTGATAGATCTGAGATCCCTAATCTATGTAAATAACCAGGAGTCACCATAGCTAATGTAATGTGATTTTATTATAGGACTAGAGGAAAGTTTACCTAGCCAAGAGGCCTGACCTTGCTGGTGAAAGGTGGAACTTAAAATCGGTTGGAAGCTTAAGGTGGCTCCATTGTAACTGGCAAGCAGGACACGAGTTCACTAGCCAGGAAACACATAAGCAAGCATTCAGTCCGTTAAAAAATCTGGAGGCCAAAACTCTATCTAGAGGCTGCTATCAAATATTCATGTTGAAGGGGTATGGAAGAAATCTTGAGGGACTGATTTTGATTAAGTTGTGAGCTGGCAGTGACTGAAGCTGTTACTTACTTACTTACTTACTTAATTACTTACTTACTTAAAAAAATCAAACATTACCCAACTCAGCATCAATGGGAACTCTTAGTTAAAACCAAGACTGAGATCATGTTTAGAAATTCTCATTTCCCCACCCATATTACAGAACAATTACCCTGTGACCTCCTGGAGGTTTTGTGGCATTCCTAGGAACCTCTGCATAGCCATCATTTGTAGTATACAAATGATGGTCTGACTACATTATCTAGAATGCTCTTGTGAAATGTTTTGAAGTTGCTTCTTAACACTATTTGCTCATTTATTTAGCAGCAAGAGACAGTATGTCTCAAGGTCTGAGGATGGAGACAACGTGAGGGAATCAGTTTTGTTTTGCATCATGTGGGTCTTGGGATCAGATTCAGGTTATCAGACTTGCCTGAAATTGCCTTTAACTTCAGAGCCATCTCGTTCCCATCTCTTTGAGGTAGGACCTCACTTTATACTGCTGGCTGACCTGTAACTCACTAGGCTGATCTTGAACTCACAGATTTCTTCCTGTTTCTGCCTCTTAAATGGTAGAATCAAAAGTGACCTCTGTTAAGTTTTATGTACTCAATGGATGGGCCCACATCCATGCACATATGGGCACCATGAACTCAGCCTAGTGGGTTATCAAAAAAAAAAAAAAACATGAAGGATAAACCTCATGGGAGACATGGCTGCAGTTGAATAGAGGGAAAACAGGCTAGATATGATCACACTTCATTGTATACATGTATGAACTACTAAAACATTTAATAAAAATTATTTCAATAATTAATAAATATTTCCTAATTCTACAAAAATGACATAAAACAGAGATTGTATAATAATTGTCAACAAGTAGTATGTTCCTGGAAATTTCCTATTTTGTCACTTTCCATTTTAACCAGCAATTGCTATTATCTCTAGTTGAGAGGGTCAGATACAAGATAAGTTTTGCTGGTAGTTAAGATATATAGAAGAGGATGGCCTAGTTGGCCATCATTGGGAAGAGAGGCCCCTTGGTCATGCAGACTTTATATGCCCCAGTACAGGGGAACGCCAGGGCCAAGATGTGGGAGCAGGTGGGTAGGGGAGCAGGGCCGGGAGGGGGGAGGGTATAGGGAACTTTCTGGATAACACTTGAAATGTAAATGAAGAAATTATCTAATACATGTTGAAAAACAAACAAACAAACAAAACAAAACAAAACAAAACAAAACAAACAAACAAAAAAAGATTGGACCGAGGAGATCAGGAGAGAAGCCTAGCTGTGACAGTGGGAAGGAAGCCCCGAGGAGTACCTGGGTACCACTCTGTGAAGATGTGTTCTGGTCTGTGGTCTCCATGGTACCTAGTTAGAAGCAGGTTTCCTGAGTGTGAGACTGTAACTGAGTTGCTAGAATGTCTCTCAGGAAGCCCAGGCTGCATGCTCTCCACTCGTTTCCACCACACCTGTGGTGAACTCTTTCTCACCTGTGTCAGCCAACCTGGTGATATCACTGTGCTACCTCAAGTGAGTGTCTCTTTATATGAGTCTGATTGCCCATGTATCCATCTGTCCTTTCAGAAGTCTGAACAGGAGGGAGTTAGCCCAAGGAGGGACAATGCTTAATAAAAATGGAGAGTGGGAGGCTGGACATAGGGAATTTATCTTACTCCAGTGGAACATTCTGACAGTCAATAGCTATTTCTCAGGAGAGGAATTGGGATCATCAGAATCAGGCCCCAATTAACTCAAAATGTCCCTTTAAGTTAAGTATTGTATCAATATTTCATAATCCACCTATTTCTTCAAAGTCCAAGACATTTATCAAATGTTGCATCTGTACCCAGATTCTTGTCAAGTGTAGTCTTGTAAGTGAAGCTCAAGCTGAGAGACAAATGAAAAGAATTTATAAATGATGGACTTTTTGGTATTAGATCTCTCATAGTCAGACTAACAAGGGACCTTTTTTTTTTCTAAACATAGAAAATAATTTATTCCAGTAAAGACACATCCATAATGATACCCATTTACTATCTTCAAGTGAAATATATGCTTAATGATTTTATAAGCTTCTTCAGACTTTGGGTTTTGTTCATTTATCTCATTAATTTTGAGGGATTCATATTTGATCTCAGTCCAATAAGGTTTTTAACATCTATCTATCTATCTATCTATCTATCTATCTATCTATCTATCTTACATCTTAATATCAGCCCCCTTTCTCTTCCCAGTCTCCCTTTCTTTCAGCTCTTTCCTCTATTCTTCATTCCCTTCTCCCCTGACAAGGGGGACCCCACAGAATATCACTCTCTACCTCTCACCCCTTCCCTGGCACATGAGTCACTGCAGGACTAGGCTCATCCTGTCATGGAGGCCAGACAAGGCAGCCCAGTTAGGGAACCTGGATCCATAGGCAGGCAGCAAATCAGGGGCAGCTCTCCTGTGCTCACTGGATTTTTTGCTGAGTGCTAATGACCCTTAATGAATTGTCACACAACAGGTCTCAGGATGGGTGAAATTTAGGTGGTAAGGAAAGCATGGAATAGCTCTAGTGTTTTTCTAGGAAAGGCCAATGAGAATTACACAGATACACCAATGATTAGCTGTTCCCAGGCTTTGTTAACTGCCTAGAAATTGTTCCCTAAAGAGAAGGATACATTCAGCTAAGCTATCAAATCTTCCAAAGCCCAAACACAATACAATCATGCCACCAAGGGTCGATATGTTGTTGCTAGGTGACCCTCAAGAGACAGTGGCAGAGATGGAGGATAGATACATCAGCTCCCATCCTTCAGTTCTTGGAGCCATCCTTAGGAGGTTCCCTGAATCACAGTCTATTGCCACACCTGTGTTCTTTATGTGAGGAGTCCTTTTCATTTCTGCTGTTGTTACTTCTCTTCGAGATACAGTCTCACAGCTACAGCTCTCCTTCAGTTTACTACATGATCAATAATCGCCTTCAATTTCTGACCCCCCTGCCTCTATCTATGGAGAGCTGGAATTGCAATTGTGGGCCTGTTTTTGCTCAGTGCTGGAGTCTCAATGCAGAGCTTCATGCACACCAGGCAAGATTTCTACCAACTGAGTCCTATTCCCAGCTTCCTGGCTTATGGTCTGTTTCTGTCTATCTCACTTTTCCCTTCTGCCTCACTCCTGTTGCTTACGATCATTCTCAAACACATTGCTTACATAGGCATCTGTCTTAGACCCCGCTTTTGTGAGAGCATACACCTTGGTATCAGTGGATTAGGCCCGCTGGGTTGGCAGGCAGTGGCTGGATGGATCTCCAGGACAGTGCATGACCGTTTGGAGAATTGCTAACATTGAGCCTGCTGCTCTGCATGATTTTCATACCCTTATTTATGTACAGTTCCCGTCACCCAAGTGCCCGGTTTGTAGTTCTGGTGTTTACTTTCTGTCTCACCATACAGAGACTTCAAGTCCTCTATCCTGACTTTCCTTCAGAATACTACAGTTAATTCTTCAGAAATAAAACAGAGTTCTTACTCCTTTCCTTTTTTTTTTTTTTTTTTGTGGTCTGCATTCCAAGGAGCTCTGAGATTTTATTCCCAAACCATTTGCCCTAATCATATACCTTTCCTTCCCAGAATTGTCTCAGAGGCTCCTCATTACCGAGCAAACTAAGTACAAGGACCAGTTTGGTATTTGGGGCCTTTATGTTCTGGATCTAATCTAATTTTCCAGGATTGCCTCATCCGTGCCTCTTAGTTCCTGGGTTCCAGCAAAAGCTAGCACACTTGCAATCTCTAAGCATGACTATATTGTTGTTTGCATGCCCTTATAGAGAGAAAACCGCCAGAGCATGGGCTTGGAGCGTCCCTCAAGACTAGGCAATTTTCCAAGCTTTGTACACATCTATTTTCTCTGACCTTTAGGAATCTGCTTTAACTTTTCATACAATATTCATCTTGCTTCCTCTCACAATTTATTTTCATCAGCCATATCCTTGTCTATCCATTGCAAAGTTGCCACAGAGCTCTACAGCTAATCTAACCCCACCCCTGTTCACTGCAAGTTAAAGTGAAAAGGCCACGCCTTACTCATTGGGAAATCCTTATGGTGTCCTGCACAGAAGAGGCAGCCAATAGAGTCCTGGAGTAGAACTGATCCTGGTAATTGCTGAATTCTGTTGAACTGAGCTTGGTGATAGTTGGATTGAGTTGAATTGCTCTTAGTAAATCCTATCCTGATTGCAGGAGAGATAGAAATGACAACCATTTCACAATGAACAATGATTATATTTAGACCAGCATTGTAGAGAAGGAAATTCCATCTCTTAGCAAAGTAAATGAACTGTGGTGAAATTTCTATTTAAATCGTGAGACCCTCTCCTTGGAAACTGGAATCAAGAAGTATATGTAATAAATGCCATCATCTATTTTCTTTGTCATGCATATACACTCCTATTTAGAAAATGACATAATTATAGCATGTGGAGAAGAGCATGTGTTATTATGAATAACATTATGTGTTTGAAACAGGCAGGGTCTGTTTAAAAGGAAAATGCAGTAATTGAGTATAAAAATGAATTAAATATTTTAAGTGCATGGTTTCATTCAACAGCAATGTATTGTTTTAATTTGCTAGTTGGTACATTTCAACAGCTTGGTTAATTTGTCTATCCCTTTAATAGGTGCAAGACTGAAATGGGGATAGGAAGGGAAAAACAACAATTGGCTGGATGAGCAGAATAATGTGTTCTTTGAAACGAAGCATTCTTTATAATGGATGTTTACTTCAGAAGATTATACTGTACAGTGCATTGAAACAGAAAAAACAAACAGGATCCCAGCTGCATTAATTTTATCAAAGTTATTTATATCAGCAGTATAATTAAAGACAGTAATTTCAAATTAGGTTTTTGGAGAACCCATTTATAGGCAACACAAGGCAACTTGTCTCGGTGGCATCTCAGCCATGATTTGCTCTGAGGGAGGGGAGTGATGTCAACGACGGCCAATTGGCCTTGACATTCTGAAAATTAATTATTATTTCAAAAAGATTCTAAAGCTGTTACCTCCTGCTGCTCTGACCAGTTTAGATCCACTGCACTAGGAGAACCCAATAGATAATTTATGGATATGACAAAGGACAATTATGTGTACTCATTTACAAATGGCTTCACTTATTTAGTCATACATTAATAATGCACCAGAAACATCACTCTAGGACTGTGGATGGAAAATGTTGTCCAGTAAATTCATATATATATATATATATATATATATATATATATATATATATATATATATGTGTGTGTGTGTGTGTGTGTGTGTGTGTGTGTGTGTGTGTGTGTGTATCCTCATTAATTTAAAAAATAGCTCATGATAAGAGTGTTGAAACCTTAAATATGAAATGCAATATTACATGGGATCAGGAACAGAAATTTAGCCTAAAATTATCTAGAAAACTCTTCCAATGATGAAAAAGACACTTGAATCATTTTAAAATGAATGAATTTAGCATGTCCTTATACAGTCTCAGGGATACAAGGAATAAAACTGAATTTTCATTTCACAGGACAGCATTTGGAATAAATGGTCACCTGGCTCTTGGCTAGCCAATACCTGGAATTCATTTATTGAGAATCTCCTCTCCAGCTTTCAATTGTATCAACTCTATCATAATATTGGAAACTCTTTCTCTCTTGTTACCTGCACCAGCCTTCCTTTTACTTTTATTGCAGCCATGCAGAATTCGCTTAATGTTTAAGTTTTTCTCAATTATCACAAACCTAAAGGTTTATTTAAATAAACTAAAGTGTTTATTTATCCTCATGCTGATATTTGTTCCCTGCCCCCACCCGGTAGACCATTTGGTGTGTTCTCTCCCCCTCCCCTCCAGTCCCCTCCCCTCCCCTCCTCCTCTTCCTCCTCTTCTTCCTCTTCCTCCTCTTCTTCCTCTTCCTCCTCCTCCTCCTCCTCCTCCTCCTCCTCCTCCTTCTTCTTCTTCCTCTCTCTCTCTCTCTCTCTCTCTCTCTCTCTCTCTCTCTCTCTCTCTCCAGGTATATGCATGTAAATGTAAGTACCCACAGGAGCCAGAAGGGGTCAGCTCTGCTGGAGCTTGAGTCATAGGTGGTTGTCAATTATCTGACACAGATGCTAGAAACAAAACTGGGGTCCTCTGCAAGAGCAGTATGCATTCTTAATCACTGAGCTCTTTCTCCAGGTCCAAGGCATTTACCTCTGAAAAGTACAGCTTTAAAATATACATTGAAAGCTGTGATTAGTAAGACAAGGCACTGGAGACAAACCTTTACAGGAAGATTTTAGACAGGCTGACCACAGTTTTATATCTTATTTCATATGCAATTAGTGAATGTTTCTGAGGAAGAGGTAGGAATGATAATAAATTTACATGACATGGGATGCCACTGTGGCTTAACTTTTTGCAGATTAATGCTCTGAAGTATATTTTATATTCTTATTAGAAATACACATGACTTTTTAAGTGGCTTCAGAATTATTTAGAACATTTTTATTGGGTTACTTGCCTATTTCTGAGTGATAGGGTTTGTCAGCATTTTTTTTTTTGTTGTTGTTGTTCTAAGTTCTTTATCTAAAGAAGACTGAAGTATAAAAGTTTTACATTATAGTAGATATAATTTATCAGCATTTTATGTTGTAGTTTGTGCTAGCTGTGCCTAATCTGGACACAAATGAAGATCACAGAATTTTTTCCTATACTTTATTCTAGTTTTGCATATTGATTTTTGTGTTAAGACCTATGACTCATTCCAGATCAATTTTTAAATATGTAATAAAGGTTAAGATTCTTTTTCTTCCATGTTACTATGAATTTGTTACAATTTCTTTTCTTCACTATGAATTTGTTACAATTTCATTTCTTCACTCTGAATTAATTATAATTTAAATTCTTTGAAAAATGAGTTATATCCAGAAGTTAGCAATCTACTGGAAACTGGATTAACAGCCACCATTATTCTTGCAAAACATAGCATCTTGATTCATTGTACCCATAGCCTGAGACTGTCAAAAGCTGAATTTAGGAGTGATGTACTAACTTCTGTGTAGGAAGATATTTTGAAACAGCAGATATTCCATGACATGGCATGACTATTATTGGCTGCTTTTGCTTGTTTTTTTTTTTTTTTACCATGAGCATCAAGAGCAAAAATAAACAGAAAAGTTTGGCTACTTCACAGCCTAGCCAGGGAAGACATGAAAAAAAAAAATGGAGAAAGGTGGGTGTGGCTGAGCTGCTAGAGAGGTGAGTGTGACTAGCAGGGAGGATGTAGTATTTACTTGTTACCTTTTAACTGGGTTAAGATGCAACTTGTGTTAATAGTAGACTTGACGATTATCTAAATGATGCTGTTTTTGCAAGTATGGAGAAGGCAGAATTGTGGAATCACATTACTTCAACTGAAATCTACAAGGCAGTCCAGAAAGGTCAAGAAGCAGCTTGGAGCCATGGTGCAGTATCATGGTAGATCCAGAACACCATGGATGGATACATACAGGAGAACCCAGAAGTGTAGAGCAACCAGGGGTGTTCCACTTAGCAGCAGAAAGCAGCAGCAAGCTGCTGTCATCAACATGTAATGATGTGGCTACCTAATTCCACTATAGCATAGACAGGCTGCTGGATTTAGACTTTTAGGTCTTACTCTGATGGTCTAATTACTCCTTTCTATTTCTCTATTTATTTTTTTCTCAAACAAGAATATTTATATTTTAATTTTTAAGTGTGTTTTAGAAATGTATACATTGCAATTTTAAAATAATTATTTTTTAGAGACTCACACATAAAACAATTGGCCTTGAATCAGATGAAACACTGAATTTGAATGTCTGTGCACTGCTAGAATTGTTGTCTGTATAACTCTTAGGAAATGAATGGATGCTATTACAAGTAGAGCCACATATGAAGTTCTTCAAGACCGAAGGTAGAGTGCTGTGGTCTAGAAGGTCTAGAACCTCAGTGTGGTTGTATGAGGGAGGTTGTAGAAGTGTTAAGAGGGAGGGCTATGCCTTTCTATATAGACCATGTTGTTCTTGAACTCATCATCTTTTTGCCTCCCTCTACAAGTGCTGAGATTGCAAGCATACTCTACATTCAACATAATTATTACACATACACCCACATTCAATATAATTATTATAGTGCTATGAGTGCCCAACATAGGCCCATTGTTACATTCCACTGGCCTAATGTCAAACTTTGCTTTGACGTGCCTTCATAATATAATAAAGACAATGGCTTGAAATTTGATCTTTAGTGTATTATAAATTATTCTTTTCTACCCACTCCATCTAGTTTTTAAAACTTCATCACCACTATCATCATCATCATCAACAACAAGAACAACAAAATCCTGCTTGCTCTATTAAGTGTTTGTCATGCTATTTGGTTTGGTAGATAGTATTGCTTGGTGAAGGTAATATAGTGGGATGGGTTTCTCTCCAAAGGAAAAGTTTGTGAAGGAAATAACTAAGATCAAATAAAAAACTAGATTAAGGATTAAGTGATGGGCAGGCTGTTGAAGCAGGTTTAAGGATTTTGTGGGTGAGATGAGGGTGATCAGCTATTTGGTTAGTGACGGTGTAATAGATAGAGATCAGACAAATGGATAGATCTGAAGGATATCGTCTTGAGTGAGGTAACCCAACCACAAAAGAACACACATGATATGCACTCACTGATTAGTGGATATTAGCCCAGAAGGTCAGAATCCTTCTTAGAAGGGGGAACAAAATACCTATGGAAGGAGTTACAGAGACAAAGTTCAGAACAGAGTCTGAAGGAGTGACCATCCACAGATTGCCCCACTTGGGGATCCATCCCATAAACAACCACCAAATGCACACATGACAGATGCCATCAAGAGCCTGCTGACAGGAGCTTGATATAACTGTTTTCTGAGGGCCTTTGCCAGTGCTTGGAAAATACAGAAGTGGATGCTCACAATCATCCATTGGACAGAGCACAAGGTCCCCAATGAAGTAGCTAGAGAAAGTACACAAGGAGTTGAAGGGGACCGAAGCCCCATAGGAGGAAAAACAATACGAACTAACCAGTACCCCCCAGAGCTCATTGGAACTAAACCACCAATCAAAGAAAACACATGGTAGAACTTGTGGCTCTAGCTGTATATGAAGCTAAGGATAGCCTAGTCGGTCATCAATGGGAGGAGAGACCCTTGGTCCTGTGAAGGTTCTATGCCCCAGTATAAGGAAGGCCAGGACTGGGAATTGGAGTGGGTGTGTTGGGGAGCAGAGGAAGTGGGGAGGGGATAGGGGGTTTTTGGAGAGGAAACTAGGAAAGGGGATAACATTTAAAATGTAAATAAAGAAAATATTAAATAAATAAATAAATAAATAAATAAATAAATAAATAAATACCTTTATAAACTCTTACCAGGGGTTCTTTTTCCTTATTCATAGCTCATGACCCAGTTGACAGACCATTACAAGGAAGACATAGACAGAGCTCATCAGGGTTTTCAGAATTTGAATTTGTACTTTTTTGAATGCTGTAACCAGATCTGTTCTTTTGCGAGCTTGGAGGGTTGTAATGTTGAGAGAGATGTGGAGAGAAAAAGGCCTGTCTTATGGTATTACAAAGGATATCAAGAACTCTGTAAGAAACAACAACAGGGCGTTTGTGTGACATTTTGGACATGAATTCGTTTTCATTTTCTTAGTGTCCTGAGCACATGGCTGGGGTTGAACTTGATAATGAACTAATTTTATTGATGGAAGAAATTTCAAGAAGGCTGCATTCCAGCTAGTGCTTAGAAAGCAGTTAAAATTGCTAAAGAAATCAACATTAGTTTTGAGAAAGCTCCAGTATGGATCTTATGAAGATCCAAATTCAGGAAAAGGAAGTAACCTTAAGTTGAAAAAGTTCTCTGCTACTCACATAGAACTGTCTTGGGAAGTGTTTCCCCAGAGTCAGCAGACAGAGCTGATTGTGTCTAAGAGTGGCAGCCCTAGACTCTACTAGAACCTTTAGACTGTACTAGAACTTGGCAGTGTCATACACTTGGTACTGGCTTTACAGCCATGAAAGAAGCAAGACTGATAGGGTCACAGAGCCCTATTTCAGAAAGGTGTTGATGTCAGGTAATGTGTCAGAATCCCTGAAAGGAGTCCCTGAGTGGACATCATTTTAATCTGTGGAGATGAGACCTCGGTTGCAATGGAAATGTCAGGGTGCTCTATAGTCCAGTACCATGTAATATCCACCAAGAAAGCTGAAGACAGGAAGTGATCTGGAAAGAGGGAGGAGGAGATGGAGGATTAGTAGGAGGGAGGGAGAAACAAGAATGCAAGAACGGGGAGAGAGGGACAGAAGGAGAGATGGGGAGAGAGGAGAGATGAGAGATATAGAAGGGGAGAGGAAAGAAGAAGAGAGAGAAGGAGGGAGAGAGAGGGAGGGAGAAAGGGAGGTGGATGTGGGATGGAGAGAGCGAGAGCGAGCGAGAGCGAGCGAGAGAGAGAGAGAGAGAGAGAGAGAGAGAGAGAGAGAGAGAACTGTTGGCAATGGAGCTGGAAGAATGGGGCTACTCAAGCCCTTTGGAGCCCAGGTGACTACAGGAAAAGACCCATATTCCACACGGGGCTGCAGCATTTGGCCTTTGTCCTTTTGGGCTGTGATCTTGTATTTTCCATATCACTCCTTGCTGTGCCTTTTCTTCCATATTGAAATGGAAATGCCTACTTTCTGCCATTGCATGTTGAGCATATGTAACTTCTTTTTATTTTTACAGGAGCTTACAGTTTATAGAGATTGCCTTGAGTCTCAGAAGAGAATTTGGCTTGTAAAACCGCTGAAATTGTTCCTGCCTGTGGGGATTTTTGAAATTGGATTGCATTATGAGATAAACACAAGACTTTGGAGACGAGGGGTAGATTTAAAGTGAAATGTTCTGGTGTTAAGTTCAGAGGGGAAGAGTTGTGATGGTTAAACTTAGCTGCTCCCTTGATGCAGTCTGGACTCACCTAGAAGATGGGCCTTTGGGCTTGCCTGTGGGAATTACCTTGATTAGGCTAATTGAGATGATCTTCCCCACTGTGGGGATTATCATCCTGGGCTTGTATCCAATTGAGTTGAGCACAGCATTCATCATTTTCTGCTCCTTGACTGCAGATGGACTATAACTAGCTGGCTCAAGCTCCCGCCAGTGTGACTCTCCCAATATCATGGATTGATTGTAACCTCGAATCAACAGGAAAAACCATTCCTCCTTTAAGTTGCTTTTGTAAGATTATGTTATCACAGCACATAGAAAAGTAACCATGACAATATCTAATTATATTTGTACTGTGTTTATGAAAAATATTTTTTTAGAAAGTCATCTTTGTATAGATAAAAGCCTGAAGTGTCACTTTCTGTTATATACAACGACTTAAATAAATTGTCAACTTCATACCTAGGTGACATAAGTTTGATTCTAGAATGGTATTATCCTCATTTTACATCACAGTAAAAATTTTTAGATGTTTGGTTGGAAAACACAAGGCTGACACATTTAGGAGTATCAAAGAATTCACAAAACAACTTTCAAAATCTTGTCATTTTCTGTGATTTTTTTACAATTTTTTTCTCTTTTCTACATGCTAACTACATTATCTTCTTTTTTATCTTTTGAAAATAGATTTTTCTCTTACAATATATCCTGACTATACTTTCCTCTCCCTTAACCCCTCCCATTTCCTCCTCACCTCTATTCCCCTCCAGATCCACTCCCTTTCTGTCAATCAGAAAAGAATAGGATCCTAAGAGATAACAACAAAACACGACAAAATAAGATAAAGCAAAAACTTTTATATCGAAGTCGGACACAACAATGGGTCCCAACTCTTCCCCTCTGAACTTAACACCAGAACATTTCACTTTAAATCTACCCCTTGTCTCCAAAGTCTTGTGTTTATCTCATAATGCAATCCAATTTCAAAAGTCCCCACAGGCAAATAACAAATAGGAGGAAAAGAATTCCAAGAGTAGGCAAAAGTTTAAGAGATCAACTTATACTCAAAGTCAGGATTCCCATAAAAACAGTAAGATAATAGCTATACTATATATGCAGAGGACCCTTAATGCAGACACATGTAGCATTGTACCTGTTAATTAAGTTTTTTTTTTGAGCTTATATGAGCCTTTCCTAATTGATTCAGTGGGCTCTATTTTCCTGGTATCCTTCATTCCTTCTGACGCTTAGAATCATTCTGCCTCCCCTTCCATAGCATTTCCTGATCTCTCTCTCTCTCTCTCTCTCTCTCTCTCTCTCTCTCTCTCTCTCCCTCCCTCTCTTCACAATGTCTGGCTGTGGGTCTCTGCATCTGTTCCAATCTACTACCAGAGGAAGCTTCTCTAATGATGGCTGGATAAGGCACTGTTCTGAGTTCAGCAGAATATCATTAGGAATAATTTAATTGATTTTTTTAGACTGAATTGTATTTGGTTTTACCCTGTGTCTTAGGGCTATCTAGTCTCTGATTCTTGGTTATCCAAGTAGTGTTAAGTATGGATTCCTTCTCATGGAGTGGGCCTTAAGTTAAATCAGACATTAGTTGGCCACTCATACAAATTCTGTACCACCATTGCCATAGTGTACTTTGCAAGCAGGACAGATTGTAGGCAAAAGGTTTTGTCGCTGGGTTAATGTCCATGGTTCTCTTTTGGTAGCCTGAAGAGTACCTTTCTACACCAAAGAGTCTGGAATGTAAGGGTGAAGGTTCCATGCAGATACCTGCTCCACCTCTCCATGTTTAATGAGATATGTGAATACTGTCCTTGACAATGGGGACTCTGTTGTCAGTTTGGGGAGAGCAATCCTTTGTCTTAGCACCATCTGAGTTGTTTGAGGGCTTCCCACTGGACAGCCTTTCCCAACAACTAAATTGAATGCAATCTAGTCCTTGTACTGGAAGCCTTGCCTGGCTACAAATGGTAGCCAGTTGAAACTCAGTATGTCCTATTACTAGGAGTCTTCATTAAAATCCTCTTCATAGATTTTAAGAAGTTTCCCTGCACTAGGTTTTCACACCAGCCTCTAAATGTCCCCTAATTCCAGCCATCTCTTTCCATACTCTCTGACTTCATCCCAACTCGCCTGACGTGATATCTCCCATTCACCCTGTAAACTCTACTCTATTTCTCCTTCCAAGAGATTTCAATGCATTCCTCTGACTACTCCTCTTGACCTAATTTCACTACATATATGGATTATAGCTTGGCTAGTTAACAGCTAATATTTAGTTATAAGTGAATACATATAATATTTGTCTTTCTAGGTCGGCCTTAACTCACCTAAGGTGATTTTTTTCTAGTTCTATTAATTTGTCTGCAAATTTCATGTTTTTTTTTAATACTAGTAATACTCCATTGTGTAAATGTACCACATCTTATTTATCTATTATTTGGTTGAGGGACATCTAGGTTGTTTCCAAGTTCTGACTATTATGAATAAAGCAGAAATGAACATGGTTAACAAAATATCTTGTGGTAAGATGAAGTGTCCTTTAGATATATGCCCAAGAGTGCTCTAGTTGGGTCTTGAGGTAGATCAATGAACAGTTTTCTTAGGAACCACCATATTGATTTCATAATGGTTGTACAAATTTGTACTCTCAGTACTAATAGAAGAGTGTTCCCCTTTCTCCACATCCTTGCCACCATGAGCTGTCACTTGTTACTGATCTTAGCCAATGTGACATGTATAAGATTTAATCTTAAAGTAGTTTTGATTTGCCTTTCCGTGCTGGCTAAGGATGTTGAATATTTCTTTAAGTGTTTCTCAGCCATTTGAAATTACTCTATTGAGAATTGTTTGTGTAGATTTGTACCCCACTTTACAATTATATTATTATCATTTTTTTTAACATATAGTTTCTTGAGTTCTTTATATATTTTGGATATTAGTCTTCTGTTAGTTTGGAGTTGGTAAAAATCTTCCCCACTCTCTAGGCTCCCATTTTGTCCTATTGATGATATTCTTTGCATTTCAGCATGAGGTCCATTGTACAGTGTGATAAGTATGAATCTTTTGCATTCTTCTAATACAGACATTCAGTTTGACTAGAAGCATTTGTTCAAGATGCTGTCTCTTTCCAGTGTTTATTTCCTCAAGATATTTTATATTATTTAAGATTATCATGAAAGGTAATTTCTTTTATTTATTTTTCAGTCATTTGTCATTTGTATATAGGAGGGCTACAGATTTTTGTGAGTTAATTTTGTATCCAGCTACTTTGCTGAAACTGTTAATCATCTGTACGTGTTTCCCATTGGAATGTTTTGGGTCACTTATGTATACTCTCATATCATTTTCAAATACAGATAGGTGTATGAAAGATCAAGAATTTACAGAGCTTGATGGACTGTGCTAATAATAATATAGAACCAGGCCCATACCTAAACATAATAAAAGCAATCCACAGCACACCAGTAGCCAACATCAAAATAAATGGAGAGAAGCTGGAAGCAATCCCACTAAAGTCAGGGATTAGACAAGGCTGCCCACTTTCTCCCTACCTATTTAATATAGTACTTGAAGTCCTAGCCAGAGCAATTTGACAACAAAAGCAGGTCAAGGGGATACAAATTGTAAAGGAAGAAGTCAAAATATCACTATTTGCAGATGATATGATAGTATATATAAGTGACCCTAAAAATTCCAGCAGAGAACTCCTAAACCTGATAAAGAGCTTCAGTGCAATAGCTGGATATAAAATTAACTCAAACAAATCAATGGCCTTTCTCTACACAAAGGATAAATGGGCTGAGAAAGAAATTAGGGAAACAAAACCCTTCACAATAGTCACAAATAATATAACATACCTTGGTGTGACTCTAACTAAGGAAGCGAAAGATCTGTATGATAAGAACTTCAAGTCTCTGAAGAAAGAAATCCAAGAAGATCTCAGAAGGTGGAAAGATCTCCCATGCTTATGGATTGGCAGGATCCATATAATAAAAATGGCTATCCTGCCAAGAGCAATCTACAGATTCAATGCAATCCTCATCAAAATTTCAACTCAATCCTTCAATGAATTAGAAAGGGCAATTTTCAAATTCATCTGGAATAACAAAAAACCTAGGATAGCAAAAACTCTTCTCAACAATAAAAGAACCTCTGGTAGAATCACCATGCCTGACCACAAGCTGTACTACAGAGCAATTGTAATAAAAACTGCATGGTACTGGTACAGTGACACACAGGTAGATCAATGGAATAGGATTGTGGAACCAGAAATGAACTCATACACCTATGGTCACCTGATTTTTGACAAGGGAGCTAAAACCATCCAGTGGAAAAAAGACAGCATTTTCAACAAATGGTGCTGGTACAACTGGTGGTTATCATGTAGAAGACTGTGAATTGATCCATACTTATCTCCTTGTACTAAGGTCACATCAAGGAACTCCACATAAAACCAGAGACACTGAAACTTATAGAGGAGAAAGTGGGGAAAACCCTCGAAGATATGGGCACTGGGGAAAAATTCCTGAACAGAACAGCAATGACTTGTGCTGTAAGATCAAGAATTGGCAAATGGGACCTCATAAAATTGCAAAGCTTCTGTAAGGCAAAAGGTACTGTCAATAAGACAAAAAGGCCAACAACAGATTGGGAAAGGATCTTTACCAATCCTAAATCTGATACTGCACTAATATCCAATATATACAAAGAACTCAAAAAGGTGGACTCCAGAAAATCAAATAACCCTATGAAAAAAAAATGGGGCACAGTGCTAAACAAAGAATTCTCAACTGAGGAATACCGAATGGCTGAGAAGCACGTGAAAAAATGTTCAACATCCTTAATCATCAGGGAAATGCAAATAAAAACAACCCTGAGATTCTACCTCACACCAGTAAGAATGGCTAAGATCAAAAATTCAGGTGACAGCAGATGCTGGTGAGGATGTGGAGAAAGAGGAACACTCCCCCATTGTTGGTGGGATTGCAAGCTTGTATAACTACTCTGGAAATCAGTCTGGTGGTTCCTCAGAAAATTGGACATAGTTCTACAGGAGCATCCCTCAATATCTCTCCTGGGCATATATCCAGATGATGTTCCAACTGGTAATAAGGACACATGTTCCACTATGTTCATAGCAGCCTTATTTATAATAGCCAGAAGCTGGAAAGAACCCAGATGTCCCTCAACAGAGGAATGGATACAGAAAATGTGATACATTTACACAATGCATACTACTCAGCTATTAAAAACAATCAATTTATGAAATTCTTGGGCAAATGGATGGATCTGGAGGGTATCATCCTAAGTGAGGTAACCCAATCACAAAAGAACTCACATAACATGTACTCACTGATACATGGATATTAGCCCAGAAACCTATATTACCCAAGATACAATTTGTAAAACACATGAAACTAAAGAAGAACAAAGACCAAAGTGTGGACACTTTGCTCCTTCTTAGAATTAGGAACAAAGCACACAGTGAAGGAGTTACAGAGATCAAGTGTGGAGCTGAGACAAAAGGATGGACCAACCAGTGACTACTGCAGCCGGGGATCCATCCCACAATTAGCCACCAAACACAGACACTATTGCATACACCAGCAAGATTTTGCTAAAATGGCCCTGATATAGCTGTCTCGTTTGAGGCTGTGCCAGTGCCTGGCAAACACAGAAGTGGATGCTCACAGTCAGCTACTAGATGGAACACAGGGTTCCCAGTGGAGAAGCTAGAGAAAGTACCCAATGAGCTGAAGGGTTCTCCAACCCTATAGGTGGAAGAACAATATGAACTAACCAGAGATTGTGTCTCTAGATGTATATGTAGCAGAAGATGGCCTAGTCGGCCATCATTGGGAAGAGAAGCCCCTTGGTCTTGCAAACTTTATATGCCCCAGTACAGGGGAAGGCCAGGGCCAAGAAGTAGGAGTTGATGGTTAGGGGAGCAGGGCAGGGGGTGGCGGAGTGTATATGGGACTTTCGGGATAGCATTTGAAATGTAAATGAGGAAAATGTATAATAAAAAATTGAAAAAAAAAGAAAAAAAAGAATATAGAGTCCTACCCTGCAATTGAATACATGTTTGCTTTATGGCATAGTTCATTCAAATTTCCTAGGCATAGTGACTGTTGCCATAGTGAACTGAACCAACCAGTGTTAGGTTTTGGAGTCTTTTGTGCAGAGGCTCAATAAAAGAGGCCTATTTCTCTGCTATGAGATGATCAGACTAAAAATGTTTTCACCTTCATGTTGAATGGATAAAATCCATCTGTAATGAGCCAGATAGTCAGCAAAGCAGAAGATGGCCTTGATGATTGATGTTTGAGGATATGGAGTCTCTTCTTCTCCATTAAGGGATTTAAACTTTTTTTTTCATTTAAGACTTACATAACTAAATGAATGTCTAATGATCTTCATCACTCTTCAGAGACATAGGCAGAGTGTTGCTACTCTTTCTTTTCAGAGAAAATCCTAGGCTCAATGAAGCTAGATTGTTTAGTCCTGGATATATAGCTGAATAGCAAATGGTATTTCAAATCCAGTTCAGCTTTTAAAGTCATTTCTCAATGACTGCTTCTGATGACACATGGCATTGACCTGTGCTCACAGCTTTGATATCCTACATCCAGTCTATATACATGGAGTTGTGCTGTCCTTTTCCTGGGCACCTATCACTTTTTCCTCATAGAATCAAGAAGAGAGAACCTGTGCAAATTCCGATCCCACTGTATTAATTCCAAATTGTTTTATTTGAGAAACTGTCTTATGTAGTACTGTCTGGGCTTAAACTAGCTGTATAGTTGAGGATGACCTTGAACTCTGGATGTTCTTGCCTTTGCCTACCAGACTCTGGGATTGCAAACACGTATGACCACAGATTTGCTTTGTGGCAGTAGACATTGAACTCAGGGCTTTGTGAATGCTAAGCAATCACTGTCCAACTGAGTCACATTCCGCCTAACTTATGTAGATTTTCTTATTAAATTGCACTTCATTTCCTTTCTAAGTAACTCAGAACTTGGAAAAGCATCCTCCTCCAGCTACCTCTGACCCATCTTTGCTGAATGTGTCCATAACTCTTACAGACAGTAAAGAAGTGTGAAGGTCATGAGTGAAATTTAAATTGTGGCATCTTGCTCAGGATAGGAGGGATAAATCTAGTAAGAAAAACAAGCTGGCAGCTTCACATAGTTTTTTTATTATTATTATATACAGAATGAATCTTTATAAATCTCACTAGATAATTCATGAGAGAGAAGTGTTCCTTGCTAAACTCATGAGATATTCTAGGGGGCAAAAGGAGAAAGAGCCAAGGTATAGTATGTATGTGTGCCCACATGTATGTTTTATATTATTATTAATCACTTAAATTACACCTAAACTTGTTTATAATATTTGCTATCTTAATTATCTACATTAAATCTACAGATTAGAATAGTAAGACAACATTAACACTCTCTTCCTGCCCTTTCTTGGTATGATCTTAAGGTATTGCTACAATCACCAACTTTGGGAATAAAAGACATAAAGGTACAAGGCATTCACTTCACCCTGTGTTCCCAATAAGACTGTGATTTGGCCTTTGTGCATATCACGGTTAGAGAGGGCAAACAGTACTCTCTAAGTTGGATGGGTTACATGATCCATATTTTAGAATATACTGAACTTAGCTTTATTTCTGGTAACGCATGTACCTGGCACAGTACATTCCTGAGAATGAGTTTTCTTGGAGCACAAAATGCTCCAATACACTGGGCATTCCATTAACACAAATGGATTCTCTGCTCTGAAATAGTCTACTAGTGCTCTCATACTAACTCATATCATAAAAAACATGAGCACTTTCCTGGAGTATTTATAGCATTTAACTCTACTCAGTTTAATTTCTACAAACTCCACAGGGATACTTGATGCTACAGTGGAAGAAATAACTATAGACAGAGGGCTATAAATCAAAAGACACTGCAGAAAAGAAAAGGCTATTGGAAAAAATATTTGGTGATAACTCATGTTTTTGTTTCTAAATCTATCCATCATAGAGATTGATCTGGTGAAATGTTATATTGATTTCTTAGTATGGAAATAGCTTCTGCAAGATAGACCCTGAGACTCACGCATGGTACCTGAACACAGGTAACCAGCTATGTGGCAGAATGTAGGTTGTAATAAATGAGTTATCTCAAATTATGATTCTAGTCAGAGAAGAGCCTAGCTAGATGGTCAAGGTATTTGTAAATCTATTTTGAGTCTGAGTCCTGTTTCTGGGATCATGGGGCTGGGAGGAAGAACCAGGACTTATCTTCAATAGCTCATCCCTTATTTATGATTCTATGACTTCAGGTGTCTGTTGCTAATCGTGGTGCAGGACTGCTAAATATAAAAGTGTAGAACTAAAACATTCAAAATATGTATAAGGCATGATCGATGGTGAAGCAACCTCCCTGTGTTGCATCCAGGATGTGAATCATCCCCAGAATGTCTGTGCTATATATGGCAGTCACCCATAGTCACACAGTAGCAGTCTATTGTCAGTGTATTATTGTGTTCTTGTGATCCATGGCTCAATTAATATAGTCATTCTATTATATTCGTAGTCACTGTTACTCCGTTACTGTTCCTAATCAAGACATAAAACTTTTCTATAAGAATGCTGATGGTGATATAATGGGGTATGTGTAGAGTTTGATACTATCTATGGTTTCAAGCATACACTGTGGGTATTGAAATACATTCTTATACCAATAAAGGAGGATTACTATACATAGTTCTTCCACTGTGTCCTGTGCATATTTTGCTTAATGGCTAAACTCTATTTTCAGCTTCAAAAGACCAAAGAGCAGAACAATTTGAGGATAAAGGCAAAATGAGTAGCTGACTGAGAACAGCTCTTTCTGATGTCTAGTAACATGGCAGAATGTAGGTTAAAATAAGTGGGTTATCTTTTTTTTTAATAAGTGGGTTATCTTAAACTATGATTCTAGTCAGAGAAGAGCCTAGCTATATTGCCAAGGTATTTGTAAATGTATTTTGAGTCTGAGTCTTGTTTCTTGAAACATGGGGCTGGGAGGAAGAACCAGGACTTAACTTCAATAGCCCACCCCCTAATCTTATGATTCTACGACTTCAGGTGTCTACTGCTAACTGCAGACATGTGGGGTCTATTTCTCTCCCATTTAACTCAACAGATGGTCTGAAAAAGACTCTGGACATTGAGACGTATTTTGCGAAGAATATGCTAGCCATCTTCCCATCACTATAATAAATACCTGAGACAATTAACTTAAAATGAGAAAAGACTGATTTTTTGTCTCAGTTTTAAGGTTCCCGTCTATGATTAGGCAGAAATCACTTTTAGGATATGAATATCCTCTTTGTGGTGAGCAAAGGCAGGAGACTATCATAAACAAAACTGTTTATCTTATGGCCAAGAAACATCAATGAATAAAAAAAGGTTTTCTATCCCTTAGGAAGGTATAGCTCAATGACATAAAGCTCTATTACTAGGCCTCATCTCTTGACACCTTCAAAATCCAATAGCACCAACCCACGGACCAAGTATATGGAGCTTTGTGGGATGCCCAGGATCCAAAATACAATAAAATTCTCAATAGTGTTACAGTATAAGGAATGAGGAAGGATTGGTATGGTAGAGAGGAAATCTGAGTTCTGACCATGCAAGGCAAGCACTGTACTACTGATATACACCCAGTCCTAAGTAAGTTCTTTACAAATTTTTAAGTTATTATTATTATTTTACTTTGGAAAACCAAGTAACGGGTTTCAATATAGTACTTCTTAAAACACATTTTATTATTTGAGACGTTTATGCAATGTATTTTGATCATAGTTGCTCTTCTACTCCTCTCCCTAATGCCTCCAAGACTCACTCCTACCTTGCTACCCCATCCAAACTTTGTGTCCCCATTTAAGAAAGTTTTAATAGCTCATATAGTTCAGTTTGTGTTGCTCATGTATTCATTGGTGTGGGATGAAGTACTGAGGCATGGCCACTCAACAAAGGACCAGACTCTTCTTTTCATATATATTAAGCATTTTACATTCTGATCACAGCACCCTTCTCCTCCCATTCTCCCCCTCACAAAGCCCCCCCCCCATTCACCCATCTCCCCTTCTCCTCTGAGAAGAGGGAGCCCTCCCCCATACCAACGAACCCTGCCACATCAAGTCACTTCAGGACTAGGTGTACCCTTTCCTACTGAGGCCAGACAAGGCAGCCCAGTTAGGGGAACAGGATCCACAGGCAGGCAACAGAGTCAGGGACAGCCCCTCATCCAGTTGTTGGGGAACCTGCATGAATAACAAGCTGCACATTTGCTACATATGTATGAGGCACCTAACTCTAGCTCATACTTGCTCTTTGGTTGGTGGTTCAGTCTCTGGGATCCCCAAGGGTCCAGATGAGTTAACTCTCTTGTTCTTCTTGTATGGACCACAGTTATTTATTTATTTATCTATTTATTTATTTAAAAATTTTTATTAGATATTTTCTTTTTTTTTCAAATTTTTTATTAGATATTTTCTTAATTTACATTTCAAATGCTATCCCGAAAGTTCCCTCTACTCCCCCCTCCCCCCCGCCCTGCTCCCCTACCCACCCACTCCCACTTCTTGGCCCTGGAGTTCCCCTGTATTGGGGAATATAAAGTTTGCAATGAAAACTAACTCTTCCTCTCGACTGCCAATAGTTCCTCATTTAGGCATAGGGGCTCCCAATTCTCTCCAACTTCCATGTTGGGATTTTGACTGAAATGATCTTGTACCTGTCCTGTTCAGGCAACCCCAGCGGCTGTGATTTCATGAGTATAGTGGTACTGTCATGTCCAGGAGACCAGCTTTCCTCTGGCTCTTATACTCTCTCCATCCTCTCCTCTGTGATGGAATCTGAGTCTGAGGGGAGTGACATGGATATCTCATTTGTGACTCAGTACTCTACCAACACTTAGCATTGCACTTTGATTAGCTCTGGGTTTCTGTGTTAGCCGCTGTTTAGTGAAAACAAAACTTCATTGAGATCAGAGTGCTACACTAACCTACAGGTTGAGAGAACAATTTGATACTCTGCCTAATTAGCAGCATACGAGAAGTTGGTTCACCCATGAGACCTTTGAGCCTCCCCACTATGAGAGTTCTTTAAATTACCAGATTTAAAATACTAAGCATGTGTTTCTTTTTTGTGTGTAGTGGTTGGTAGGTTATGCTTAAAACAGTATTTTTCTACTATTGTACCTCAAGAGCCTACATAGCACCTTCTGATGTTATTTAATGTTTTTTTCAAAAAACTGTTTACTTTTTCCATTACATATCTTTATGAGCCACCATGTGGTTTCTGTGAATTGAATTCTGGATATCTGAAAGAGCAATCAGTGCTATTAACTGCTGAGCCATCTCTCCAGCCCCTGTTTAAGTTCTTATACATGATATGGCACATGAATTTAACAAACCTGTGAGGTATCATTCCTTGAAGCACTAAGAAATATAACAAATATAAGAAATTACTAAAGATCTATGCACAGAGGCCTAATCAAATATTAAAAGATGTTAATCAATATTTATATCCTGCAAATTATAATACTAATCTGCCAGGCAGATTCAGTGAGCTCTGGTACCATAGTAGCATGACTGCATTGGGAGTAGCCAGCCATTATTTGATTGAATTTGCTGTTGTAACAGACTTCACAAACTGACTTCCAAATATATGTGATTCTACCCAAAGACCAATGCTTTTCTACCCATTGTCTAAGCAGGTTCTGATACTCATGGAACCAATTAATGTGGAAACTTTTGAGTTGTCAGAGTGAACGCCAGGGCCAAGAAGTGGGAGTGGGTGGACAGGGGAGCAGGGAGGGAGGAGGGGGAGGGGACTGTCAGAATAGCATTTGAAATGTAAATTAAGAAAATATCTAATAAAAAAAATTGGAAAAAAAAAGTGATGATGTAGAGCTTGACTCAAATTGGGACATCAACGTCACTCCTTCCCAATCTCAAAATCTCAAGGAACACTGAGAGGATGGATAGGATGGAAAAGACAAAGGATAAGGAGACAAAAGACATCTTCTGGATATAATGGGGTCGTCCTATTCATGAAACCACTGCATAAGATCAGCACAAAATTAGATCTGTCAGCATCTCTTCAGCGATAGGAGTGTGGCTCATGAGCATTTCTGTCCACTTTAGCATAGTTATCCTTGTTCAGCCCATGTTGTGTTAATGTTGGTGAGACTTTACAGGTGAGGTCAGGAACTTGAAAGAAAAGAAGGAGGGGTGTATGCAAGAGTCTAGAGGGAGGAAAGGGAAATGATATAATCTCAATAAATGAAAGTATTAAAAAGGGTATTAACTCCCAGACTAGGTTATTTAGATTCAAATTTCAAGTTTACTAAAGATGTTTTTAAACCTCAACTTAGTTACTGCCTTACTTCTTAGATCCTTCATCTGTAAAATAAAGATATACTTTATTTTATTTATTTATTGTAAAAAAGTTCAGTTCAGTAGAAGGGACGCTTCTTGGAAAGATGAATGGTAGCCGATGAGGGCAGTGGTGGTGATAATGAATAAAGCACTTTGTGTATGCTAAACCCCCAAGGAGTAATGATCAAACGTTGTTAGATTAATACAACTAATCAATAGTGGACAAATTTACACTTAGTGTTAAAACATGAACATTAATACAATAGATAATAATAACACCAGGAAGTAGGAAACTGGTGCTGGGCTTTGAAGACAGACAGACATGTGTCTGGTTCTTGCTCTGCCAGTCAAGAACTGCTTATGGAGTTCCTGGTACTTGCTGAATCACTGAGTCTCAGTGGTTTTGTCTGTACAGTATGTGTTTGGCTACTTGTATCATGTTAGTTTCTTCCCTGGATATTTGCTGATGGAAGCTCAATTCCACAGAGAAATATGACAACACCAAGTATAGTCTTTCCTTCTCTCAACCATTTCTTCAATCTGAAAACAGTACTAAAAGAACAAACACTCCCTGAGCACCTCGAGGGTTGCTGGCATTTACCAGTCTCTGTGATTCCCCTCCTGCAGTTAGGAGCTTTCCACCTGACTCAGCTGCTCTGTCCTTGAGATGCCTTGCTTTACTTTCAGAACTTGAGATATCTGTAGAGACTGTAGTAACAAAACTGGAAACCAATATTTACAATGTGCTTATTATAGGGCAGGAGTTTAAGAGACTAATTTAACCTTCTAAAAAGTCACCTGTGGTGTATATTTGTCTAGGTCTATTTTACAAAGCAACATAGAAGCTGGAGATGGGTCCTATCCAGAGTCACACAGTCAGGCAAAGCTGGGATTTGAATAAAGGGAGTTTATTGTAAACTCAGATCCAGTCTTCATTTATTTCTTGAGCAATTGAATAAAGGGATGGCTTATTTTAGCTGTCACTTTATGATTATTTGTAAATTCATATGATTAAGTATTATTTTCTTACGATATCCTAAATATTTGTTGGACTTTTTTTATAATTTTCAAATGTAAAATCATTTAAGAGTTTTTCTTTTTTTAATTTTTAATTAAAATTGCTTACATTTATAATTTAATTGTATTTATTCTTTATCTGTCCTCACTCCAAACCTTCCCATATAACCCTCCCTGCTCTCTTTCAAATTCATGGCCTCAGGATGATATTTTCCAATTTCATCCATTTGCCTGCAAATTGTTTGATGTCTTTTTTTTTCCCTAAAAATAGCCAAGAAGTATTCCATTGTATAAATGTAACACATTTTCTTTATCCATTCTTTAGTTGAGGGACATTTATGTTGTTTCCAGTTTCTGACTATTATGAATAATGCTGCTAAGAACATAGTTGAGCAAATATCCTTGTGGTATGGTGTAGCATTTACTTTTGTATATGCACAGGAGTGGTAAAGCTCTGGGTCTTGAGGTAGAACTATTCCCAATTTTCCAAGAAACACCCAAATTGATTTCCAAAGTAGTTGTTCCAGTTTGCCCTTCCACAAGCAATGGAAGACTGTCCTGAGTAAGGTAACCCAGGCCCAGAAAGACAAACATAGTATGTATTCATTATAAGTAGATATTATCCATAAACTACAGGATAACCATGCTACAATCCATAGGCTCAGAAAGCTAAGTAACAAGGAGCAGCCAAGGGAGGATTCTTGAATCTCAGAAGGGGAAACAAAAGAGAAATCATGCATGGATGGAGAGAGGAAACTGGGTAGGGGAGGGGAAAGGGAGGGCAACAAGGGTGGGGATCAGGTGTAGGGAGGGGAGAGAAGGGAAAAATTTGGAAAGTGTATCTCTGTGACAATCCAGAGACCTAGGACAGGGGAAGCTACTGGGAATTTATGGGGGTGACACTAGCTGAGACTTCTATCAGCAGGGGATATAGAGGTTGTTGTTGTCACCGCATGCAGCTAGATGGGACTTCCATTGAAGAGAGGGGGACACCAACATATCCACAAAACATTTGTCACAAAAGTTGTCCTGCTTACAAGATATGCAAGATAAAGATGAAGCAGAGATGGAGGGAATGGCCAACGAATGGCTGGCCCATCCCATGTGAGAGAGCCAACCCGGGACACTATTCATGATACTCTGCTATGCTAGCAGACAGGAGTCCAGCACAACTGTCCTCTGAGAGGCTTCATCCAGAAGCTGATAGAAACAGATGCAGAGACCCACAGCCAAACATTAGGCAGAGCTCAGGGAGGCTTGTGGAAGAGTGGGAGGAAGGATTGAGGGAGCCCGAGGGGTCAAGGACACCACAAGAAAATCTGCAGTCAACTAATCTGGGCTCATGGGGACTCGCAGACACTGAAACACCAACCAAAGGGTATGCATGGGCTGGACCTAGGCCTCCTACACATATGTAGCAGATGTTTAACATGTTCTCCATGTGGGTCCTGTAACAAGCAGACCAGTGACAGACTCTGACTTTGTTGCCTCTCTTAGATCCCTTAACTGTAGCTGGGCATCCTATGTCTGGCCTCAGTGGGAGATGATGTACCTAGTTCAGATAAGACTTGAGGTGCCAGACTTCCTTGGTTCCCACTGGAGGGGGGGGTCTTTCCTTTTCAGAGGAGATGAGATGGAGAAATGGGGGAGGGGGTGTAAGGGTCAGACTGAGAGGTTAGGAAGGAGGGGGCTGTGATTGTGATATAAAATGAATAAATAAATAAATAAAGGGGAAACAAATTCATGGCCTCCTTTTCTTTTGTGTATATTGTTATTGTATACATATATGTTTCTCTCAGTTTCTCTGTACGTGTGAATATCTGTGTGTGGATATATGCACATTTATCTATAACTATGCTCATGTGGAGACCTGAAATTGAAGTTGGTATCTTCCTCCATCCTCCTTAATTTTTTTCTTTTGATATAGGGTCACTCAGTGAACCCAGTGTTGACTAATTTGGCTACACTGGTGTTCTATTGAACCTCAGGAACTGAGACCAGCTTGTTCTCACTACCTTAGTGCTAGGATCACAGGTGCTTTTCTATCATGTCTGGATTTTAAAAGATACTGGGGACCCAAACTTGGGTCCTCATGCTTGTGCAGTGAGCACTTCATTTGTTGAGCCATTTTGCCAGCATCAGAAAGCTTCAGAAACGTTTGCTTTAGTGTTATTTCAATTACTTGGTGCTTTGGGGGCCACTCCTGTACGTTTAAGAAAATATGAAGGTTGCCTTAGTTTTCACATTTTAGCTATGACTAGGGTCTCCCATTTGCCCTTTAAGTATCTCTGTACTGTCTTTTTCTTCGCAACATTTTCCAGTTCACTTCTTATGCATTATTTATGACATGATCATATTAGTAGCCTCTTAACTGGTTTTCTTTAATAACACTCCATTTCCATAAAGACAAAGCCATTACTTCTCATCATGGCTGACTAGGCTTTCTCATCTGGTCTCTTTCTCACCCCCACATTCTGGAGCCTCTTTGCCCTCTTTCACAGTCTTTGGGTTGCTTATTCAGACCTATGTGTAGTCTTATGGGTTTCTGCTTCAGGCCTTACACACACATTTTTCTCCCCTTCAGTTCTTAGGATGGTCTACATTTATCTACAGATTGTTTAGGTCTATTGATCCTCCACATACTCTCTCAGTTTAGGAAGCCTTCTGTGATGAGCTTAGACATTTTAAAGATGTCCTTCAAGCTGTGCCAAAAATAGTCTACACTTGCTCCTGAAGTATAGCTTTCTTTATTGAGCATGTATCGAGTAAAGTAATGATTGATTTCCTAATGAAATGTTTCTGTGCATCCCCAGTGTATTTAACATAACAGCCTGCCCTTGACCATGGCTGCCAGAGAAATGAAGTATGTTGCCTTTGTGTTATAACATCTCACAATTGACTCATCACTCACCAGGGCAACTCCCAACCACTTCTTTTCTGTGCCTTCAACACTTGGCTCTTTCCTCACTGAAACCTTATATTTAGTCTTCATTGTGTCAGACAAACCTCCTTTCCAATGTTCTCCAAAGCCTTCCTCATCTGAAACCATCAGTAATTGCTCGATCTAGAAACTTCCTTCTCCATTAGCATTGTGTATCAACACCATGACTATTTAGTATTTATCACAAGTTTCATCAGAAAGGCATAAATGTTCCAACATATCTTTTAAATACTCCAGAAAGTTCTAGAAATCTGTTCTTTAACTTAAAAATATCTAACTTCAAATTTGTATATGTATTTTGTAGTATTATTTTCTTAGTAACTTTATTTTTCTTTCTCAAAATTTAATGCTCGTGCAAGTTCAAATGTGATGATTAAGTAAACAGTGAACAAATCTTTACCTGGGTCTGGTTTTGCTCTCAGTCTTGGTCTAGGTGCTTTTGACATAATAAGCAAAACCAAATTATTTTGGTTGAGCTCATGTATTAAGAGGGGGAGAGCATGGAAATAGGATGTCAGTATATGAAAAGGAAAAACTATATCATATTAAGTCAAGGATAGGACTAGTCAGATAAATTAATCAGGACAAAGGGGTGGGGAGTCAGTAGGATGTTAATATGAAAAATGTTCAGTTTTATCATTTATTACTTTAGAAGTTAATGTTATCACTTAAAAATTTATTCATGTATGTACATGTGTGGGGGGCTTCAAGTATTCTGACCCATGTGTAGATGTTAAGAGACTGCTAGCATGTATTTGTTCTCTTCACCACATGTGTCCCGAGAACCAAGTTCAGGTTTTCAGGGCTCAAGGAGGGCACCTTTCCATACTGAGCTCTCTTGTAAGACCTTGAATGTTTGTGTTTGTTTTGTAATTAAATTTCTCAGTTTCTTACTTTATCTGTTTCTGACTCTCTGAACTTGGGAGCACTGGTAGAAGCCTCTATGCCTAGTTCTTTCAACAACTCACTTCTCCACGTGCAAATTTCTGTCTCTCTTAAGGTTCAAACACATCACAACATTATTCTCATTTTTTTTTCTTGGTGGCATTTCTTATGGAGCTTGCTTTTCTTTTGCTGTGACGCTAATTAACTAGAGCCCTAACTGCTGATGTCCCTGATGAAGCCTTGCTATGACTCCAGTGACTCTCTTGATGTTTCTTACTGTTTGGATACACTTCATAGCTTGTTTTGAAAACAAATCTAACATGAATTAATTCTAACTCTAGTTTCTCTGAATATATTTTTAAAATTTATTACCTTGTGTACAGTGTTGTGTGTGTGTGTGTTTGTGCATGTGCGTATGTGTGTTTTGACATGCATCAGCACATATTTCAAGGCAAAGATATTTGGAATCCAGAGGACTGCTATTTCTTCATGTTATCATGTATGTTAAATCTATCTATCTATCTATCTATCTATCTATCTATCTATCTATCTATCTATCTATCTATCTACCTACCTACCTATCTATCTATCTATCTATCTATCTATCTATCTATCTATCTATCTATCTATCTATCTATCTACCTATCTATAAATCACATGCATGCTGCATGTTAGTGGTACAGAGACAAAAAGGATATTTGACTCCTTGAAGCTGGAGTTAGAAGCAGTTATAAGTTGCATGACATGAAAACTGGGAACCAAACTTGGGTCATCTGAGACCCAAGTTACATATTCTAACTCTGAGCTGTCTCCATGTTCTCAACTTTGCATTATGTATCTTTGTACCCATTCTGCTTACTATATTTTCCCTTCCAGTGGAACATTACATGAGCAACTATTTTGGTGCCTTTCATGGTCTCTGCTTTCTTTATATCTTCTTTTTATATCTTTTTCCTCTCCCTCATTCCTTAAGCATTAATTAGATATATGTTTATCTGTGATTATTATTATATGTTGCTATGAATGAGGTTCTGAAAAGCATTATAATTAGCAATTTTATGTGAATGTTTAAGAATTATTTCACAGTCTGCTTTTGCTCACGCTGGACTATGTGAAGGATTTCCCTCAAGTTGAAGTATTTCGAGGTACCATATTTCTCTGTTTTGACAGTTTAAAAATATCCTGCACATATGACCTCAGGGCATATGCTTAATGAAGTATTCTGGATTCAAGATGGGAAGAAAAATCCAAACTCAGCATATAAACTGTCTGCCCTGTTGTAACCCCATGTTTCAGACAGAGTGTGTTTGCTTGTCAGGCAATAATCATTAATTTAGAAAAAATATTCCCTAGATCTCTGAAATATAAAATTTTAAATTTCTCACTGGCATACAGTATAAATCTGTGATTATATTTACCCGGAGATATTGCTGTGTCTTTGTCTCTATGTCACTGTAATATTCACCCATGCAGTAGAATCCTGTACTAAAACTGGCATTTTAAAAGGCCTTTCTCCTTTGTTCAGTGTAGTAGTGTTCTTTGACAGACCCAGACCTTGACAGCTGTGCACTTAGTGATTACAGATTGCAGGCTCTGACTCTCAGGCTCCTCTCTCCAGTTTATAGTTTCCTCTCTCCAATTTTTGTATTGTTTTCTTCTTGCTAGCAGAGCTTGGCATTGAGAGAATTTCCAGATAGAAATTATCCTGTGTGGCTGAGGAGATGTCTCATCCAGTCAAGGGCTTGCTGCACAAGCATGATCCCCTGAACTTGGATGCCCAGCTCTCAGGTCCAGTTAGGTAGGCATGGTGATGCCCACCTGTAACCTGAATGTTGGGGGTGGGAAAAGAGGGAGAGCAGAATAGGGGATTCCTTTGACTTTCTGGTCAGTAAGCTCCAGGATCAGTGAGAGGTCTTGTCTCGAAAACTGAAATGGAGAGTAATGGAGAAGCACACCTGGACATTGGCCTCTGGCCTCAAGACCCATGGGTGTGTACACAACACACACAAGTTGTTAGGCATTTCTGCTTGTGTTTTAGGAATGACTTCAGATCATACTCCCCAATGCTGCTACTCTGATTGTTTAGTTGTCTTGGTTGTATTTCAACACCTAGAACCTGAAGCCCTTAGAACTGGGGCAGCTAACCCAAGGGACCAAGAAGCACAGAGCCCAGGACACCTCTATCCTAGCACAGTGCCTTCTCCAGAACACCATGGCCCTAGACTTCTTTAGCTCCTAGAATGTTCTGACTTTAACACAAACAACCACATGAACTCATGGTAGTACCTCTATGATCTGACATTCAGAGGTGAGAACCTTGAACCTGCACATTGATGAAGTGCAGTTCCCTTGCTCTCATCCTGTAAACTGCTGTTAAGTTGTTCCTTAGGGCCTTGAGCTGTAGATACAGCTGGATGGAGGCTAGAGTGTACCTGCTAAAAATAGGGGTGCTGAAAAAAAAACAAAACAGATGAGAACATTGACTGCAGTCAGCTGTGATATGTGAATTTGCATCATCTAACTGGGAACCAGACACAGAAAAATAACCAGCAGAACAGCCGCAGCATCTCCTTTCTTAAGCACAGTGAAGTCCACTAGCATCTACAATGTGGCAGAAGCCCAAGAAAACATCCTATTCATTTACTCTAAGTAACAAGATAAATCTGGGCTTCCTGCTCCTTTCCCTTTTCTTTAAAAAACAGTAAATGATCCCCTGCTTACATGGCATTTTTACTGAAGGCATACTGCTTAGTCCAGTTATACATGCATGATATTTTGAAATGTAGGAACCAGATGCTCTTTTTACAATTAGGTAAAAGTTTCAAACCAATGATTAACAATTAAAAAGCAGTAAGGATCTCCCCCCTCCCCAAGTTAAATAGTATATAGTACTTTTAAGTTTAAAATGAATGGATTGAACAAAATATGTTGCCTTTGAAGAAGCAAAGAGGACTTCTCTGCTATCCCAGTTGCCTGTGTAAGGTCCTGCAAAGACCTCAGTGTCCTTGACATCACTAAAAACAACCCATATTCTGCAAGGAGGTCATCTCGATCCTTGTAGTTTCTTTTTCTTTGTTACCTTGTGTGTGTGTGTGTGTGTGTGTGTGTGCATGCATGCACACACAAATGTATGTGTTTGTATCTGTGTATGTGTTTATCTGTTTAACTGTGGACACACATGTTCTATGTACATGTACAAAGGGCAGAGGACAGCTTTGGGAGTTGGTCCTCATTCCACCTACTTTGATACAGGGCCTGTCTTGTCATTCACTGTGGTAAATGCTGACCTGTGACCTTCCAGAAATTACCTACTTTCTACCTCTGACCTCCTTGAGGAGTTGGGGACATATGTGTAGGATACTGTGTTTGACTTTACATGGATTCTGGAAACCCACACTAAGGGTATCAGGTTTGTTTGGTAAGTGCATTACCCAGCAAGCTATCTTCTTCACCTCATGTTTGAACTTTGAAGGGAAATTATTAATTAATTAATTAATTATAGAATTTGGTTCTAACTATGCATGAACTATCAGCCTTTCTCCCACCACCAAACTGCTGAGATTAAAGTTCTCCATGAAAATGCCTAGTATACATTGTTAACATGATGAATGAAATCAAGTCTGAGGGGCCAATTTTCAGATGTATGTTTAAGGTCCCATATTTTAATTTTAGTTTCTCTTAAAACCAGAATAAAAACAATGTACAAAAAAGGTAATGATTACTTATGTCAGCTTTAATCTTTTTCACCATATTTGCTTCAGCTATACAGTTAACTCTGGTAATGATCCATTGTAACACTTTTTACATATGAATCAAAAATATTAAAAAGATTTCAGCCTTTTCTTGGTGATATCACAGTAAGGTATACAACAATAGAACCTCATGTTTTAATTTTGACTTCTCTCAAAATCCGAAAAGTTAATATAATAATATCAATGTTTATGGTGATGAATCAGACAATATTCATTTCTAAACCAATGTGGTCACAAAACATGATTTAGTGTGTTTCATAAACAAATGAGTGTGAACTCACTTCTTCCACACCGATTCCCTATGTTATAATTTCTTTTCCTCCACAAATTAGAAAATTTTTATGTTTTATTAGAAATAGAATAACTCACATTATAGGGAACAGTCAGGCAGTACTATGCTAATGAAAGCTTTATAAAAGTGTGTGCACATATGTGTGAGTATGTGAGTGTAGTGTGTGTGTGTAGTTTATAGGACAACTCTGTTGTTCTTTAGTTTCTCCCCACATTTTCTTTTAAGACAGAATCCCTCACTCCCCTACAACCTGCTAACAAGCCTCAGAGAGCAATCTCTAGGGAGCTGCCTGTTTCTGCTTCTTCAGGAGGCTAACAAACAGACACCAAAGCATAGATTTTTAAACTGGATTCTTGGGATGGCAGTTTGGTCCTCCAGTTGCAAGGCAAGCACTTTGTCAATACAACCCTCCTCACAGCCCATGGATGAGTTAACTTTTAGATAAGTAAAAGTTACCAGGTTGTGACTGGAGTTCAGTGGGAAATGTTCTTGCTATGAAGTGTGAGCATCTGAGTGAGAATCCCCAGAATTCACATGAGAGTCAGAGTCAGTAGTGAACACCTATAATCCCAGAGCTTCTACAGTGAGATGGAAAAAGGCGACTCTCGGGAGCTTGATGAACAGCTACCTCCAGCTTGTGAGTAGCCAATAAGAGACAGGCTGCTCAAATAGGATGCCAATTAAGAACCAAGATCTGAGTAAGTCTTCTGACCTCTACTAAAAAGCTGTGGCATGCATGATCACACAAGCACGCACACACAGATTAGGAAAAAAGTTCTGCTACTTCATTAAGACTACCAAGATAATATCACAGAGGTTTCAATATTTTGATGACTGCTGAGGTTGTATCTTGGGGGCTCAGCATAGCATTTCTCCCCAATCCCTTCAGATGGACAGTAATGCCTATGATACATGAGAACACACTTAATAAACCTTACAGGGTAAAGTGTTTGATGTTTCAAAATTACCTGCTGAGCATGTTATCCAGTCAACAAAACATGCAGAACAAATGTTAGTGAAAATCCCAAGTCAAAGTCTTTCCCTTGATTTAGCTCAGGAGCAGAGAATTAGGTTAGCCAGAATATCTGAACTGCTGTATCATGTGAACATGACATACTTTGTTTGATAAAGTTATTTGGCTTGATAAAATTCATCATCATGCAGCTGTATATTACATTTTCTCTCTCAGGGGCTTCATTTAGTCTGTGACTGATTCTCATCTTTAAAAAAGTACATGGCGGGGCTGGTGAGATGGCTCAGCGGGTAAGAGCACCCGACTGCTCTTCCGAAGGTGATAAGTTCAAGTCCCAGCATCCACATGGTGGCTCACAACCATCTGTAACGAGATCTGGCACCCTCTTCTGGAGTGTCTGAAGACAGCTACAGTGTACTTACATATAATAAAATAAATCTTTAAAAAAAAAAAAAGTACATGGCCAGTAATAAGAAAGTACATTTTATTATATGGAAATTAATAATTTCAAAAGCCCTTGGGATTTATGTCAATGTGGTGCAGGTATTACTGCAAGTGCTCTTGCATTTGTCATCAGGACATTTCCAGGGCTGCTTTTAGTGTTCAAAGCACTGCTTTAACATCCATCCATCCTTTCTTCCTACTCTCTTCACCATGCTTACTTCATGAGTCGATTGACCAGCTATTATGATTTTCACTGTCATGTTTATTTGCCCGGAGCAGGGGGACCATGAGAAGAGGTCAAGTCATAAGACTTGATGCTCAGAAATGTGCTTCTTGGCCTGTTTCACAGACCTACAGGTTCTGCTTTACACTTCCTGTTTCTAACCACTGCTATAGGTTCCCATTTTAAAGCATAATTTAAAAACAGTTTAAAATTTGACTTTAGGAAAGGTAAATAGAACACATAGAACCCAAACTTTCCTTATTTTTGTCTTATACCTTGGCTTTAAGCTTTTTGAGAAACAGGATTTTTTTTCCCCCTCGTGCATCTAGAGGTTGCCTTGCTGGTAGTTTTCTTAATATCTGGTGACTAAAATAACACAGGGGAATTTCATAGACAAAATGTGTTCAGGTTATTCTTTTTAAAGCTACCCTTTGAAAAACACAGCAGTGGGTAAAAGTGCTTGCTAACAAGCCCAAGGCCCTGAATATGATCCCCATAATCCATATAGTGGAGTGGAGGGAGAGAACTTACACACACACACACACACACACACACACACACACACACACACACACAGGAATCTAAAAAGTACTGTTTTTTTGTTTTCGTTATTTTTTGTTTTGCTTTGTTTTCTTTTCTTTTCTTTCTTTCTTTCTTTTTTTTTTTTTTTTTAAATAAACCAGCATTGTTTCTTTCTGCAGACATCTTATGCAGGGACCTGGAAAGGTACTTGAACTCCAGGAACAAACTGAAGCTATACTGAAGGTGCATAAAGGGCTTGTATTGGTTGGTTCTGTGTGCCAACTTGATACACATTGGAGTTATCACAGAGAAAGGAGCCTCCATTGAAGAAATGCCTCCATGAGATCTACCTATAAGGCATTTTCTCAATTAGTGATCAAGGGGGGAGGGCCCACTGTGAGTGGTACATTTCCTGGGCTGGTTGTCCTGGGTTCTATAAGAAGGGAAGCTGAGACTCCTTCCATGGATATTTTATTCCCTATTCTAGGGAGGAATGAAGTATCCACACGTTGGTCTTCCCTCTTGATTTTCTTGTGTTTTGGGAGTTGTATCTTGGGTATTATAGGTTCCTGGCTAATATTCACTTATCAGTGAGTGTATATCAAGTGACTTCTTTTGTGATTGGGTTACTCACTCAGGATGATATCCTCCAGATACATCCATTTGCCCAAGAATTTCATAAATTCATTGTTTTTAATAGCTGAGTAGTACTCCATTGTTTAAATGTATCACATTTTCTGTATCCATTCCTCTGATGAGGGACATTTGGGTTCTTTCCAGCTTCTGGCTATTATAAATAAGGCTGCTATGAACATAGTGGAGCATGTGTCCTTATTACCAGTTGGAACATCTTCTGGGTATATACCCAGGAGAGGTATTGCTGGATCTTCCCGTAATACTACTTCAAGTTTTCTGAGGAACCGCCAGACTGATTTCCAGAGTGGTTGTACCAGCCTGCAATCTCACCAGCAATGGAGGAGTGTTCGTCTTTCTCCACATCCTCGCCAGCATTTTCTGTCACCTGAATTTTGGATCCTAGCCATTCTGATTGGTGTGAGGTAGAATCTCATGGAAGGAGTTGCAGAGACAAAGCTTGGAGCTAAGACGAAGAATGGACCATCCAGAGACTGCCCCACCCGTGGTCCACCCCATAATCAGCCACCAGACGCAGACACTATTGAATACGCCAGCAAGATTTTTCTGAAAGAACCCTGATATAGCTGTCTCCTGTGAGGCTTTGCTAGTGCCTGGCAAATATAGAAGTGGATACTCACAGTTATCTATAAGATGGAACACAGGGCCCCCCAATACAGGAGCTAGAGAAAGTACCCAAAAGCTGAAGGGGTCTGCAACCCTATAGGTGGAACATCAATATGAACTAACCAGTACTCCCAGAGCTCATGTCTCTAGCTGCATATGTAGCAGAAGATGGCCAGCTAGGAATAGAGGCCCCCTGGTCTAGCAAACTTTATATGCCCCAGTACAGAGGAACGCCAGGGCCAAGAAGTGGGAGTGAGTGGGTATGGGAACAGGGTGGGGGTAGGGTATAGGGGACTTTCGGGATAGCATCTGAAATGTAAATGAAGAAAATATCAAAAAAATGGGGGGGGAGGGGAGATGAGAAGGCCAAGGGAAGCAACCCAGTAAGCAGCACCACTCCATGACCTCTGCATCAGCTCCTTCTTCCAGGTCCCTGCCCTCTGTGAGTTCCAATTCTGACTTTGTTTGATGAACAGCAATGTGGAAAGTGTAAGCTAAATAAACCCTTTCGTCTCCAACTTGCTTCTTGGTCATGATAGTTTGTGAAGTAATAGAAACCCTGACTAAGACAGGGCTCTATTTTCAAAAACTTTCACAGACTCTGAGTGTGCTTGAAATTGGGCATACTTCATTATGTTTAGTTTCCCTTATATACCAAAGGCTTTAATAATAGTAGTAACAAAAATTAAAAAAAAAACAATAAACATAACTAATTAGTTTTTAAAATTAATAAAATAACAAAAATAAATTTAAAAAGATTGAAAATCATGTAGGCCATAAAACTTTCTCTTGATGTCAAAATACACAAATTTATTTCTCAACATTTTAAATTAAGATTTAAGTTATATTTTTAAAATCCCCAAATTTACATAATAGTCCAGAAGACAGAGCTAGCCATCATTTTAGAGTACTTTTATAAGAAAGATGTACCTTTATGGTGTCCATTATTGTAAAAGTTTTTAGAGTGGATGGAAAATTATAATTTTTTAAAAAAATTATTTTTAATGAATATATAATAAAATATAATAAATCTTGATCTACTCATTGCCCTTTCCCAATTTTTCACAGATCCTCCCTACCCACCTATTTACTCAACTTCATGTTCTCTCTCTCAAAATAAAATGGAAGAAAAAAACAAAGCCCCAATATGCCAAAATTAAAATAGCAAAACAAAACAATGTGTGCATGTAAACACACACACACACACACACACACACACACACACACACACACAGAGGAGTACATTTTGTGTTAGCAAACTATTCCTAGGCAAAGAGTGGTTACTATAGCTAGGAACTGTCCATTGGAGAAAACTGGTTTAAGGTTTGTCACTCACTCAACTCTCATCAGAGAAGTTGCTTCTTATAGTAAATGGAAATTGTCACACAAACATATAACTGGGAAATATATAGGCAGATAAAGTCTTGGGGACACTCAGCCCTAAATGAGATCTCCCCCCACCAAGTCTCAGGTATCTATGAGAAAGAGGAGGTAATGAGTATAAAAGCCAGACATGGTGGATGCCTCCAAGGAAACAAGATCACCCAGATACAACAGTGTTGGTACCCAGAGGCTGTGATGGCATCCATAAGATACATACAACTTCACACTAGATAAAGTCTCAGAGTGGAGAAGCGAAAATAGTCACAAAGTACCACCCCTAACCAGTAAGTGTACAATTTCTAAGAGTGGTCCTTCAGGCTGGTACTCAAGACTTGGTGGGTAAAGGCACTGGTCCTCAAGCCTGAACAACTGAGTTAGATCCCTGGAATTCATATGATGGAAGGGGAGAATCAGTTTCCACACAAGTAAAATTTAAAATTCATGGTCCATATATGATATAGAATATGTAATGTTGGTCTTTCTAAGTGGTTTTGCTTAGTAATTTCTAGATCCATCCTTTACCTGTTCATTATTTCACCTTTCTTTACAGCTGAATAAAATATCGTTTTGCATGTTCTAGTTTGTCTTTGCCCATTTGTCTGCTGATAGCCATCTATGCTGGCTCCTTTTCCTCACTATTGTGAAGGGATTCTGCTACCTTTTGGGAAGCTTATTTGGGACCTTTCATGTTAGAACAAATGACTACAAAGTCCTTATAACAACTTTGCCAAATATTCCCAGTTAGGAAGCATATTGTCACAGAGGAACTGAGTTGTGGTCCTTAGATACATAAGTATATGGCAAACTGTCTGTGATTTTATTTTACTGTTTGGTATGAACAGCCAGAACGTGAGGGAAATTTCATTATAGCTTTATGGGTGTATTCAGAATGTCCAGATTCCCACAACTTAGAAATGAACTGATGAATTTTATTTAATTAGTGTTGCAATACTAACCTTACACATTGAGGCATGCATCCCCCCCAAACATTGTTCCTATCACTAATAGAATTCTTGTCAATCTCCTACCGAGTCACCAATTATCGTGAAGAAAGAGAAGGTCTCCTAAATACAAACTAAGTGTCGTGGATGTACTATCGAGTGGTACAAGGCCAAGGTCTCCTAGGTTGTTCGTTGTCCGATCGTGTATCATATGTCTGCATGTACTACCGTTTTGTGGGTGCTTAAATTTATAAAACTTTAAGACAATAAAAAGGAGTGGCTAGGCGTTAAGGTGTAACCCATGGGTAAAGAGTCAGTTGGAAAAACACTATTTCATAATAAGAAATAGGATATTTACATGATAGAGAATGACTTGGAGGAATGCCTGATTCCAGAGGTTATGAGTACAAGATAGTCTTGAGGGCAGGTGAAGAACTCTGCTCTGTTTCATAAAGATGGCATTCTGAAGGCAGACGGACAGCAGAGTAGTTTATTTTTGAAGTACAGCATTGTCAAAGACCTGAGTGGAAGAATTAGCTTATCCCAAGTCAGAAATTAGAGTAAGCTATGACTTAGGATGCTATTGCCATACCCCCTCTCCCCCAGTAGCTTTTGGTGAGAAAGGCGTTGGATTAGTTTAGAAGGTTAAATTCATAATTCATCCTTCATAAGATTTTCAGTTGAATGTATGGGCTAATCTGAGAATCATGGTGGCTTTCTGGTAAGCCTTTTAGGTTTGTCTACTTCCCTTCTGTACAATGAGGTACTTTGTGGGAACCACAGATAATTTCTTGAAAATTTCAGCAGCAGCTTTTACGAAGACCCTGAGAAGCCCTCCTGTGGTATCTTGTTCATGAGAAACTTGACTGTCTATGAGAGTTTCCCAGGCCTCCAGGCTCTCAGATCTAAGATTGGGAAGAGCTTTTAGCCACTCTGGCAAGTACCCTACACCTGGACTAGACACAATGGCTTCCCATTTTCTGATTGAACCATGGCTTGTCTCAATATGTCTTATTGTCTCTTTAGCCTTTAGTGGCTATCATAATAGAGAGTGAATTTAAGATTGTGCAAAGACAGGGGCATGACGCCATTAACACTCCATGATTGCATGATTCCTGTTCCAGGGATTGTTTCAGGCTGTGTCTGCTTCATTTTCACACTTGGGTTTAGCCTTGACTAGTTAGTTATTAAAAGGAAGACTCACTTTCCTGGATACTGGACAAGTATGTCCAGGGCCCTAACTTTGGTTTATCCAAGTTTCAACTGTTCAGCTGCTTATGAAACTCATGAATGCTCCTGGGGAAGTGTAGCCACAACATAGCCAGGTACTTCTTCAAAGTCTTTAAGGAGATGAGTTTTGTAATTCCTCAGTTAGCTGTCTCTGATAAAATTATAATCCACAATACTTTTACAGTATGGGGGTAGTCAACATATGTCACATATTTTCAAGTTGCTTGCAAAAAAATATGGCTTCCTAATCATAAATGCCATCATGCATAATAACATCTAGGTTGTTTGAAAGAGATCAGTATAAAAGTATAACTATAAAGTTAAATAGCATGTGATAAGGGTTTTTTAAACCATATATAAAAACTGGGAAGCAAAAATAAAAAGAGAGACAAGTTAATTTTTATACATAAAATTATATATATTGAAATAAAATAAACTTATGAATTGGTAATAAATATTTGATTCATATTTAAATAAAGACATAGGCAATTATATCCATATCCTATGTCCTCATCTGCACTTTCATTTTGTTTCACATTTTTTTGACTACACATGTTTTCTTTTTTACCTTTCTATTGTTCCTCCTTTCTCCTCTTTGTCTTCCTTTATTTCAGCTTAAAAGTCTATGATTTTTCACAATTTATAGATTCAACAACTTTTACATTCAGTAAAGGTCAAGAATAATTTCTAAAATAATCACTAATTTAATAAATGTTGGGTCATGCAAATGCATTAGGATTTGACAATATAATGGTTAACAAACATAGTGGCTTTAGCTTTCTTCTGAGTCTTTATTTCCTCTCATGCACCTGGACATGGAAAGGGTCAGCTTTTAGCCACTCTGGCAAGTACCCTACACCTGGACTAGACACAGTGGCTTCCCATTTTCTGATTGAACCATGGCTTATCTCAACGTGTCTCATTGTCTATTTAGCCTTTAGTGTCTATCATAATAGAGAGTGAATTTAAGATTGTGCAAAGACAGGGGCATGATGCCATTAACACTCCATGATTGCATGACTCCTGTTTCAGGGATTGTTTCAGGCTGTGTCTACAAACCAGCTGAAAGACAGAAATGTTGTCTTTGTCTTCATGTCTTCTGGCATCACTTGTTCACTTCCCCAGGCCTTTCACTTCTAGAAACCTAGAGCATTTATGCATCTGTTTGCCCAATTCCCTTTTGTAATAGTTGGATACATAATGAATCTTTCCCTATGAGGAGAAGATGTCACTATAAACTAAAATGATCACTATTTACCATTGCAAAAGATTTTGTGTCTCCAGTAGACACCTTACTGAACAGAACATCAATAGCTCAAGCACTAGTATCAATGGGACCTCAGGAAACTGAGAATTTTCAGTAAGGCAATGGAGGCCATCAGTAGGACAGAGAAGCCTACAGGAAGGGAAAAGATCCTCACTAACCTCACATCTGACCGAGGGATGATACCCCAAATATATAAAGTACTCAAGAAGTTAGACACCAACAACCCAAATAACCCAATAAAAAAAATGGGGTACAGATCTACATGGAATTCTCCCAGGGGAATCTCTAGTGGCAGACATCCTTAGCCATCAGGAAAATGTAAATTAAAATGACTAAGATTTCATCTTACACCCCTCAGAATGGGTAATTTGAAAACCTAAGTGACAGCTCATGATAGTGAGGATGTGAAACAATGGGAACACTCCTCCATTGCTGTTGGGAGTGCAAACTTGTACAATAACTTTGGAAAACAATTATGTGGTTTCTCTGAAAATTTGGAATAGTTGTATCTCAAGACTTAGCTACACCACTCTTAGACATATTCTCAAAAGATACTCCACCATATACTACAAGAATGCTTGCTCAACTATTTCATAGCAGCTTGAGCCAGAACCTGGAAACAACCTAAATGTCTCCTAACCAAAGAATGGATAAAGAAAATGTAGTTTATTAACACATTGGAGTATTAATGAGAGTATTAATTTTAAAACTATGACATCATGAAATTTGTCAATAAAGGGATGGAACTAGGAAAAAAAAAAAACATCCTGAGTGAAGTAACCAAGAGCAAACAAATATGGTATATACTCCCTTATAAGTGGTTAGCCATAACGTAAAGGATAACCATGCTATATTCCACAGACCCAAAGAAGCTAAATAACAAGAAGGGCACAAGGGTGAACTTGAGAAAGAGAACAGATATTGTGGGTCAGTGGGAGTGAAAATGGGATCAAGAGAAATTATGTGGGAAGAGAGAGAGAGAGAGAGAGAGAGAGAGAGAGAGAGAGAGAGAGAGAGAGAGAACTGAGAGAGACAAATAGAATTGGTAGGCTATCTCTGGAACAAGGTAGAAAACTAGTGCAGTGGAAACTCCCAGGAATCTGAGGGTGACTCTAGCTAAGACTCCTAGCAATGGGAGACATGGAGTCTGAACTGACCATCTCTTGTAACCAGAGAAGATTTCCATTGGAGAGGTTGTGACACCAACTCAGCCCCCAAACCTTTGATCTACAATTTGTCCTACCTAAAAGGTAAACAGGAATAAAGATGAATCAGAAATTGAGTGAATGGACAACCAATGACTGGTCCAGGTTGAGATGCATGCCATGAGTCAGAGATCACTCCTGACATGTTAATAATATTCTGATATACTTGTAGACAGGAGCGTAGCATAACCATCACCAGGGAGGCTTCATTTAGCATCTGATGGAAACAGATGCAGAGACCCATAGCCACACATCAGGTGGAGCTTGGGGAATCCAATGGGAGAAGGATTTTATCCTACAAAGCTACAGGGGTCAAAGAAACCACAAGAAAGCCTACAGAATCAACTAACTTGGGTCTAAAAGAGAGTGAACTGATAACTAGGATCATGCATGGGACTGACCCAGGCCCTCTGCATATGTTATAGTTTTGTAACTTGGTCTTCATGTAGGGAGTGTGGGGTGGACGCTTGGGGTCTTGGGGAGTGTTGTGCAGGAAGAACTGGGAGGGGAGGCGGGGAAACTGTGGTTGGGATGTAAATTAATTAATTAAAAATAAACAAATTAACGAAAGAACAAACAAAAATTTTTTGTACTTTATTTTCTTCTATGATTATAACTGTTTCTTCATAAATCTGCTATTGATGAAATACAAGCAATAACAAGATGCTCCAATGCTGAGAATAATTGAGGGTATATTGGCATTCTGACAGCTTCAAAACACATAACCCTTAACCACTGCCATGATGCAGATCAGTAGTGACTTTCTGTTTTTCAAGGCTTGGAATTAGGACATTTAGTATTCTGCTAGCCTCCATTTAATTTTTATATGTCTATATTTTCCTTAGGTAGTTCTAAGGTGAACCGTAGATGACAATTGACACCCCCAACTCCTCAAGGTTAAATTTTAGGTCAATTTCTTATTTTGTACTTTCTAACATGTTTCTTTGTAATTTATAAGTAACTGTACAGATATTTTAATCGCCATTTGCTGGATTTGCAGAATTTTGAATGGAATGCAATCAAGCAAGTCAGCCTATGATTTCCTTCTTACACAATTATATATTTGTATAAACCCTCAGCAATTTAGACAGAAAGAAGAAATGTGCTTTTCTTTCTAAAATTAAATGACACTGGCCAGTATGTTTTTAAAGGTCATCTCAACACATTTTAAAAACTTTTTAATGCTATGTTCTTTTAAATTTTATCTGTTGTGAATTTTAAATGTATTTAAGTGTATTGTTTGGATAAAGGAAAGAAGAAAATAAATCTGTTTTCTACTGTGAGAGTCACTGTGGCTGTAGTGTTCGACTTGGTTCACCTAGGGTTGTTTTTACACAGAATACAAAGTGCAGTCTCAGGCAGCCAAGAACTGAGCTTTAACTCTTACTGAGCCATCATGGGCAAATATTTTAATTGGTAAAATGACGATAATAACTTCATTGAAGAACCAATAACTAAGATGATCCATGATATTTGTTAAAAAAAAATTCCTGGAACACAAGCATATAATCAATGCTAAGTAATGATCTTTGTAATTTCCTTATTAAAATTAACTGCTATCACTCTGTTTACTAACATAAATGACACAATATAAGCACATTATATCATCATATTTCATATTATACATTTAATAAATTTAGTAATTATAATGCTCATACATTGAAGTGTCATAACAGTTTAACTCTTGTAATTGATTTTTTTTTTTAAAAAAACTTTTACTATTTTACGTTGAATAAGTCTCCTGTTATTTTGTTAAATTATCACAATTTTGAGTTAAAAACAATTCAGATTTTTTTCCCTAAAATTCTGGAGATCAAATCTAAACTCGAGGTGCTAATGGGGTGCCTTCCTTTTCAAGGCTCTTGTGACCCTTTCTTGAGTTTTCTTATTGCTAATAGTCATGTCAACCCCATTGTTCGTGTTTGTTCTCCAAATGCAAAAAGAATTTCTGGTTCTAATGTTACATGTCTCTATTTTGACATATCTACTGTCTCCCTTGGGTAATAACCCTTGTGATTACATTGGGTCCGCTGAGATAATTTGGGAGAATCCTTCCATCTCAAAATCTTGGGTTTTGTTTGTTTGTTTGTTTTTTGGATATTTTCTTTATCTACATTTCAAATGTTTTCTCCTTTCCTAGTCTCCCCTTCAGAAACCCCCTATCCCATTACCCCTCCCCCTGCCTCTATGAGGGTGCTTCCCCACCCTCCCACTCACTCCTGTCTTCCTGCCATAGTATTACCCTACAATGGGGCATCGAACACCCTCAGGCCGAATGGCTGCTTCTCCCACTGATGTCCAATAAGTCCATCCTCTGCCACATATGCAGCTGGAGCAATGGGTTCCTCTATGTGTACTCATTGGTTGGTGGTCTAGTCCCTGGCAGCTCCAGGGGGTCTGGCTACTTGACACTGTTGCTACCCCCTCGGTGTTACAAACCCCTTCAGCTCCTTCAGTCCTTTCTCCAATTCTTCCATCAGGTACCCACCACTCAGTCCAATGCTGTGAGCATCTACCTCTGTATTTGTCAGGCTCTGCAAGAGTCTCTCAGGGGACAATCATATCAGGCTGTCAGCAAGCACTTCCCGACATCCACAATAACATCCAGGTTTGTATATGGGATGGATCCCCAGGTCAGGCAGTCTCTGGATGGTCTCTCCTTCAGTTTTTGCTCCACACCCTGATACCATATTTCCTCCTGTGAGTATTTTGTTCACCCTTCTAAGAAGCATTGAAGTATCCACATTTTGGTCTCCCTTCTTCTTGGGCTTCATATGGTCTCTGAATTGAATCTTGGTTATTCCAAACTTTTGGGCTAATATCCACTTATTAGTGAGTATACACTGTATGTGTTCTTTTGTGACTGAGTTAGCTCACTTAGGATATTTTTAAGTTCCATTCATTTGGCTGCGAGTTTCATGAACTTTCTCCCAAATGCTTTGTCACAGAAAACACCATATTAACAGATTTCTAGGATTAGGAACTAGATATCTTTAGGGACCTAGTACTTTATCATTGACAGAGAGTACACAACAGGTGGAAATCAACACTGTAAAGTAAGTGACACATATATGTTCATTAAGAACACTTTCCGAGACATAAAGTTACCTGTCAAAGATTTTGCTTAATGTCCATCTTTTTAACATTTAACCAAAAGTCCACTAAGTAACTACTAATTTGCCCCAAGAATGTATTAACTCATAGTTGGATCAGTATTTCATAACAATTGCATTTTATTTTGAAGGTGAATAGCTTAGGGTCTATAAACTTTTTAATAGTCATTTAAAATATTTTTTCTCTTACCCAAAATGGATATTTTCTTACAGTATATTGTGATTATGGTTTCCTGTCTCTCCACTCTCCCAGATTCTTTCCAAGTCCCCTGTCATCCAAATCTACACCTTTTCATTTTCTCTTGTGTTAGAAAATGAACAGTAAATAATACTAAAAATAATGATTCATAATTATATTCACAACAGATTCTGAAAGTAATGCTTAATGTATCAAACATACCCATTGCTTATGATGTAAAAATAAAATTATTAATTAAAAAAATTTAACTTAAACAATAATAAATAAATAATTAAGTAAATTTAAATTAATTAAACTAAATAATAAAAAGAAAACAAAATAATAAAACAAATGATTAAAATAAAATAGAAGAGAATCAAACGAAATCAAATCAAAACAAAAAAACCAGAATAGGGTAAAACAAATAGAAGAAAATAAGCTAACTAAAAAAAAGCATACCAAACGTGTAGACACAGAGATTAAATATTCTTTTTTTTTTTTTTACTGCTTTGTCTCTTTTAATTTTTATTTTTTAAAATTTTATTTTATCTTCAATTTATTTTTTTACACTCCATATTCCATTCCCCACCCCTCCCATCTACCTTCTGACTGCTCCTTATCAGGATTTTCCTTTGTTGTCTTTTTTTGTTTTATTTTGTTTGTTTGTTTGTTTGTTTGTTTTTCAAGACAGGGCTTCTCTGTGTAGCCCTGGCTGTCCTGGAACTCACTTTGTAGACCAGGTTGGCCTCGAACTCAGAAATGTGCCTGCCTCTGCCTCCTGAGTGCTGGGATTAAAGGCGTGTGCCACCACGCCCATCGTCTTTTTTTTTTTTTTTTGTATTCATTTAGTTTGTTTTCACTGATAAAATGCGGACCTTTGTAGTAGTCTATATCTAGACAAAATGGCAATAGAGCAAATATTAAGTAAGAGTTTCCATTTTAGTGTTCATAAATCAGATATTCCATGAATTCATTGAAAAGAGTAGATGAGGTATTACCATATCTCAAAACAAAACTGGAAGATAGTAAGTTGTGATCAGATATAAAAATCCATAGGCAGCATTGGATAGAAGCCAAATGTGTTTTTACAGTGACTGTCATAAGCTATGGGATGGCTTGATGTATTAAATATTACTTTTGGAATCTGTTGTAAATGTAACTATGAATTAGAGTTGGAGAAAGTGGATAATGTTGATTCAATTCAAAGAAATATGAGAAAAGCAGGGTAAAAACAAAACACCTACTCTTTTCATGAAGGAAGAGCAGTGTGAGTTTCCAGCCACACCCACTAACTCAAACATACAGTTAAAGCAGTGTACAGGAAACATAAATAAGCCACCATCTTCATCTGATCTACTCTGGGCAAAGGCCTGGCCCTAGCCTGGCCAGTGTAGGAGATGTTGAAGAAAGGCCTTTGATACTTCTGTTTGTCCTCAGATAACCATTCCTTTCTCTTTTCATGGCAAAGTCACATTGACACCCACTTAGAGAGACATAGGCTATAAAGAGAGAAATGAGAAGGAAACAGAAGTTATGGGTAGAGTAATAAGATGGTCTTCAGGCATTTAAACCTCTAACTTCTCACTTCCTAGCTCCTTGGACCATTAGGCATTATTCTAACAGTCTCCTTCGCAGGTAGTCTGCCTGCTGTGGCTCATGCAGATCTCTGACATGAGTTATAGGAGTAGTGACATCAAATGGAGACTATCAATAGTCTTTTGAGTGTTTGGGACTTTGTGCCTTGATATTTATCCCCAGATCTGCCTGAGCATGCCCTCAGCGCCACCAACTGGAAGAAATTGATGCCTACAGAGAAACTGGAACTCCAGAATCAACAGGAGAGTACCTGATTAATTAATATATGGTTATAGAAGAAAGACTGAAGTTGAAAATGTAGCATAAGAGAACAATAACTAGAAATATACTTTCAAACAAGTGCAATATGAACATTTATGTTTAGGGGAAAGGTAAGATATCACCAATAAGAAGCTAGAAAATAAATCATAGAATTGAAAACATTAAACTTAAAAACACAGTAGTTGGCACAGAAGACACAATGGAAGGCATCAAATTTTTCTATATGGTTCTTCCAAAGAAAGAAAGTATAGAAGGATGCACACTAGGTACAATATTGCAGATAGCCTTCAAGGTAGACCATAGTTTGAGAGAACTAGAAGAGGGCCAAGCACAAAGCAGAAGAAAAAATATTGCTCAGTCTCCATAGCAAGGCTTAGTAATATTAGAGATAATGACTGTGGTGGGTAGGTAAGCCCCCCATAGACTCATGTGTTCAAATGCTTGCCCCATGGAAAGTGGCACTCTTAGGAGGTGTGGCATTGTTAAAGGAAGTGTGTCACTGTAGAAGTTGGCTTTGAGGTCTTATATGAGGTCTTAAGCTATGCCCAGTGTAGCATATGATCTCTTTCTTTGCCTGCAGATCAAGATGCAGAACTTTCAGCTCACTCTCCCAGACCATGTCTGCCTGCATACCACCATGCTTCTTGCCATGGTGATAATGGACTAAACTTCTGAAACTGTAAGCCAGCCCAAATTAAATGTTTTTCTTTATAAGAGTTACTGTAGTCATGGTGTTTCTCCACAGCAATAGAAACTCCAACTAAGACAGTGACAGTATTCCAAAAGAATCCAGAGTGGGATAACCACTCTATAAGCTTAACAATCATTTTATCACATATTTGATGAGTAAGATTTGGTGGTGTAACAATTTTAGTGTACGGAACTATATCCAGTTGAATTACTGTTTAACTGGGGAAACATTAAAATATTATTAGGCATTTAAGACTTTAGAAATTTTGGCAAAATTATACAATGAATGGATTAGATGCTCCAGTGAATTACAACTAAAGAGAAAATAGACAGAGGTGCTACAAGTGTCAGGGAGAAAAGCTGAGAAATTTCTCAGTAAATTTTATTGTGGCTAGGGTAAGGAGAAAGAAAAGGAAAGGGGAAAGAAGAGGACTGCAAGCAGAGAGAGTAAGAAGGAGAGAAGCCCGGAATGTGAAGATCATGGGAGTGAGGGAGAGCTAGAGTTAGAGTTAAAGCAAGGAAGAGAGGGAGAGAGACAGAGATACACACAGAAAGTCCGAGACAGAGAGTGAGAGAGACAGAGATGTGGGGGGTGAGAGAGCCAAAGTTAGAAAGAGAGCAAGGATGAGACAGAGAAGGAGAAAGAGACAAAGAGGACAAAATTGCTGGGATCCAGTTAAAAATTAAACAAGAAAAACAGCAAATTAAGTGCTTAAATTCTAAAAAATCATGAATAAAATGGGAGAAGAATAGCAAGCAGTTATTAGTATGCTCAGGTAATGGTTTCATCGCGGCATATAGGAAGATATCAATAAATTGAGGAAATCTGATTGCTAAATAAGCATCAAAGTTCTTTGGCCCAAGTTAATATTATGGATTTAAATGAAGAGAATTGAATTATACCAAACAAATAAAAACAATACACTTAAATGAATACCAGAGAAGCAACTGTATCTATATGCAATTAAATATAAAATGTTACAGATTTTCAGACTTAAGTTTTAATAATGTTTAATAGTGTTTTAAAGCAATATTCCTAAAGCAATAACTACTAAATAGCTCATTGTCAATTTACAGTACAGTTTAGTACAAAATATCTATAATCATATATTTTAATAAACATTTCTTTGCTTTTTCTAGAATTATATTATCAGCAGTATGAATCTAGTTAATGCAGTTATAATAAGTTGTTACTAATATATTTGTAAATCCTTTATTTACATATTTTAATGTACTACAGTCATAGATGTCAGCATACATTAACTCGTCTTCAAAGTAAAATACAAACAATTAAAATTCTAGCAAAATATAATTCATGGTAAAAATATTAGGATATGAAGAAATATTAGGAGATAAGAAAGAGAATGTTAAAAGAGGGCATATCATCCTAAATATGGACCTATAACAGAATCAAAACACACAGTCAAAGCCCAGACCAAAATCTAAAAGCGTACACCTAGCCAGGCCATTTTCCACCAAGTTGTTTCTGTAGTTTCCTACAATTACTGGGTAAAATCTTGCAGGTTCTATAGTCTTTGTGTGACTCAGTTTGTTTTCTCTCTTCCTTACACACTCTTCAGCACGCCACCGATCACAGGTTCCTGAGTGAAAGAGATGCAACCCACATGCCTAGAGCCTCAGACTTCACAAAATCCTGAGGTTTGTAATTGTTGAAGATTATCCTCTTAAAGATCTCTAGGTCAGAAGCTTTACCAGTGTGTGGGGTTCTCAAAAATAAGCAAATATGCCAAAGGTAACAATTTCTCCTATTTCTCAGTGAGGTTAGTTTTGATTTCTTCAGTAACATTTACTAGTATGAGACATTTATGTGTGTGTGCTCGCGTGCGTGTGTGTGTGTGTGTGTGTGTGTGTGTGTGTGTGTGTGTGTACAGTCCCCCACTACCACAGATTTTGCAGTGTCCCTGGTTTGAGGAAATTGGTGAGGCATAATCCAAGAACAAGAGGTGAGTGTCCTGTGGAGGGTGGTGGTGGGAACCACCATCTTGATCATAGTGTCTACCCCGTTATTTTGTTTTAAATTTTGCCTGCTGTCTGCCCCACTGGTGCAAAAGACTTATCTTCAATTACAACTTTAAAAATATATTTTATATATTTATTTAGTTTTTCTTTCTGCATGTGTGTGTGTGTGTGTGTGTGTGTGTGTGTGTGTGTGTGTTTATGCCACAGTGTGTTTGTGAAGGTCAGAGGGCAGCTTATATTCAGTTCTATCCTTCCACTGTGCCTTCTGGGGATTGAACTCAAGTTGGCAGCATCGACAGCTTTGGCATCTTCACCCACTGTGCTATGTGGCTGGCCCAGACCATGATTCTATCCTCACATTCAAGCTCCAGTGCAGTGAGACCCCCCTTCACGCTCCAGCATACTTCTAAAGGCACCTGTACAGTGGAGCTGGTAAACCCCACACTCTAGGAGTGCCCGATATACAACTGGCTAGTTGTGCTGCTTGGAAACTCTGCTGGCCTCAGTTTCCTCTTCTATAAGAAGCATAATTCTGAACAGCCTTGTAAGGTTGAAACTCACTGCTGGGGTTAACTCGAGAGAACAATGCTGTGAATCTGTAAACATCATCCAGCAGATGAATAGGTGACCGTAATGAACAAAATTGGGTTCCGGGAGTTTTCTGCTTTAGCTCAACTGCCCTTGATACAGAATTATCAGTGTAACTACAGGGTGAAGCGATCACAGATAGAACTCTTTGGTTCCTTGCCCTTCCTTATTTTTTATTGTAAAACATGAGTGTTATATTCAGGTCAGAAAAGCACTTGAACTTCATTTTGATTATTATGACAATGTTATCAGGCCTGCCAGATTACAGCAATCTCCATCTCGGTACTGTTTCCATGCTTCGGCAAAGGGGAGGGTGTACATTATGATTAAATAACACAGGGTCTGGGCTGCCTCTTGCACAGAATTAATTTTGGTATAGCTTCCATTTCATTAGAGGAACACTTTAAAACAGGTCAAGTGTAACCCAGGCTAAATTGAAAATGCATTATTCTATTTTGGTAGGCTTTCCAAGCTGATACATATTTAATGCAATTTTATAAGGAAGTTCAAATGTCAGGCAGACGCCTTTAAGAAAACAAATGTCTTAAGTTTCACACTAGGTAATTTTTGAATAAACATTCAGTTTATCTCTTTGACTATCCAAGAGCTTTTTCTTGGCGGAAAATAAGCTATTTGTGTGAGTTATGTGGAGTAAATCTGACAACGTGGGGGAGCACTGTTCTCTTTATTGGCTCTGTCTCTTTGGGATGTAGTTTAGGCTGGCAGAAATACACCTTGCATTTTTCTACACCTTTCTGCTTAGGAGAAGATTCTTGGAATTATGAAAATTTAATGGAATCTAGGGTTGTGTCTTAACTGTTTATCTGTGTATTCAGTTTCATTTTTTTTTTCAGGCTGGCCACTTAGCCAGATAGCCATGTGAATTTTCACTCTCCACTTGATTGGAGGTCAGCCCCTTACTGTAGACAAGCCCCATTTTTGGTAGAGACATGACCCCAAACTGAACATTATTTTACATATCTGCTCCTATTTCTCACAAATAAAAGTGTAGAATAAAAAACTGGACATGTAGGTGTTTGTAACTGTCATCACTGCACGGGGTTTGTTCAAGAACGTTGTGACATAGTCCTTAGTGGTGCCTCAAATTATTAGGCTTAGTGTTTTTCTTCCTCTGCACACAAATCAATCGAGAGGAAAGGTGAACTGCTTCCTGTCCTTTCAGTATGTTTTTCTAAAATCTGAAAAGAACTTGGGGGCTTTGTGTTTAAACTCACGCCTAGAGGTCTTATAGAAGAGTTGGGCAAAGAATGAAGGCCCAGGAGCAGACAGGGGCTCAACAAGAAGGCCAACAGTGTCAGCTAACCTAGACACTTGGGGGCTCCCAGAGACTGAACCAGAGCATATAAGGGCTGGACTTAGGCCCACGCACATATGCAACAGACATGTAGCTTGGTCATTATGAGGGTCCCCCAACAACTGGAGCAGGATTTATCCTTGACTCTTGCCTCCCTGTGTATTCTGCTCCCCTAACTGGGCTGCCTTGTCTGGCCTCAGTGGGAAAGGGTGTGCTTAGTCTTGCAGTGGCTTTCGGTTCTAGAGTGGGGTGATATCTAAGGAGGACCTCTCCCCTCTCAGAGGAGAAGGTGAGGGGAGATAGGGGAAGAGGCTATCTCAGGGGTGCGTGTGTGTGTGTGTGTGTGTGTGTGTGTGTGTGATCAGCATGTAAAGTGAACAAATGAATTAATCGAAAAAAGTTATCAAAGTTATCAACACAACTAAAGGGTGCATATTGATTATTTTCTTAACTTTTAATTAAAAATTTGAATAAGAAAGCCTCATGTCAGGTATTTCACAAAATCATTTCGGGTTTTTCTGAATTATTTTACTTGATATGAAGATATTCCAGATATTGTTTTTACCAGATGAACACCTCTGAGTAGTTGAAGCATTATTATCAATCTTTTACCTGATCTCAGGAGAGCCTGAAACAAGCCTGCTGCTACTGAGAAAACACAGGGACTCAAGGAGCCCCCAGGGTGTCTCTTCTCATGTCTTCTTAGCAGTAAATGGCAGCTCAGGGACTCACATATCATTCAGGTAACCGCAGACACCTCAACACCTTGTCTAACACTCTTTCCAAGGCCTAAAGTTTTTAATCTGTACGTGTTCTACCTGTAAAAAATACGTCTCCTGTTTATCTCCACTACTTAAATGTCTGATTCTCATGGGCCAGCTGACATTGCCCCTTAACTGTTGGGCTTATCTGTCTTTACTTTCATTAAAAAGCTACAGTGTACTTAAGAGAAGTCAGACCTTTCTACATTACTCTTTTGTCTGAATCTTTACATGTTCTCTGTAGATCACACAGTAAAGTTCAGGTTCCCAGTTTGTTTCGAGGCTTCCACCTTGTCCCAACTAGTGAAGAGCTCTCATTTAAATCTTTGTCAGTTTTCTGGATGCATTTTTCCTTCTTAGCTACCAGCCACTCCCACACAAGCGCATCTCTCTCCGTGGTTCCTCCAGATGTGCACATGTCTTCCTCTCATCTTCCTCTCTGCCAGCCATCCCTTTCCTGTCCTCCTCTCCCTTTCTGCATTCCTTTTTATTCCTTCTTCTCTCTCTTACTCTAACTTTCACTATCGTCATCTGTTTAACTTATGCAAAAGCCATTTTGGACCCCCCAATTTAATGATTTATGTTTGTAACATTCTCATATCTTTTTGTGTCTTATTGTAAAACTAGGAACTTTCTTTAAAATTGACTAGTATATAAAATAAAATCTTCTCAGTGCTGACACTTCCCAAATTCTCTGGAGCACCAGCTCTCTCTAAAACACTCATTTTGATACTTGGTGGTTTAGAGTGCTCGTCATGTTTCTCCTAACTTTCCCTGTCAAGTTCTTCTAAAGTTTCTTATCACCTTTTCTCTGTGAGAATAGGTTTGTTCTTCAAAGCTGTCTTCAACTTAACTTTTATGATACACTTTCTCCCTAGCGTATTGTTTATTTAGAACTTCCACATCTGCATAATTTTTATGATTCTCTAAACGACACTTAATTCTATAAATTTCCATTGCATTCCTTGTGGATGGTCTGGAATCATGTGGAACCAGTACATGTGACACGCTCATGCATACACACACTAGGTGCTCAATAAATACATGGCAAATAGATACATGGTAACCAGATATTCAGTGGAACTACGCTGTTTCTGAACCGCATGCAGAAAGTGGCAAACAATATCATAATGCTTTGGATTTCTCCCCTAAATGAGTTTTTATGACCTTCATGGTTCTTTATGTGTAGCCTAAACAAAGCACATAGATTGTAAGACAAGTACTATAGTAGGAGTTTGGAAGAATGGTTCTATCCATCACCAGTAAAGAATTAGGAAAGCCTCAAGAAGAGTTTGCAGAACAGAAATGTGCAGACTCATTAATGCACTGTAGGAGCACCATTCATGTCTTCCTGCCACAGACATGACAATTCAGTATAGGTAAACAATTCTCCATCAAGCAGCAGCCACACCCTTTGGTCTAACAAATCAGTGCAGTGTGGCGACTTAATGACAGGAGGAAGTTTGGTATACGGAATAAGTGGTATGTTTTTTTTTTTTCTACCTTATACAGTGTAGATTCTGGAAGCTGTTGAGAATACTGTCTGTCTTATAGGAGTATTTAACAACTATATCTAGGCACTCAGACAGAGTGAGGAGAGAAAATTAGTTGGAAAAAGATGCATTTTCACTGATGAGGAAAAAGCGTTTGTGTTTTTTGCTTAAATTTAAAAAAGGAAAGAAATTGTTTCTTACCCTCATAAGACAAGGCAATGTCATTTGAGAGGGAAGGTGGGAAGGAGGGGTGGGATGGAGGGAGGAAGGGAGGGAGGGAAGGAAGGAGAGACTACACCCAGAGAACAATCTTAGATATTCTTTATCTTTTGAGGTAGGGTTGCCCGCTTGGTCTAGAATACACCCATTTGACTATGCTGTTGGCCAGTGAGCTCCAGAAATGCGCTTGTCTCTATTTCCCCAGTGCTGGGGTTACAGGTACACATTGCCATGCTCAGCCTTTTATACTGGTACAGGGGATTCGATTCAATGCCCTCATTCTTGTGTAGCAAGCACCCAGCTAAACCAGCTCCCCAGGCCCTGCACTGCTTCGTTTATGATGGCCAAGGGCCATATGATCTTTAGACTTAGTAGTTTATGATGACATTTATTTTATTCATAAATCTTCAATCTGGACAGGGATTAACAAGGACAAGTCTCCAGTCGGTGTAAGCTAAGGAGTTTCAAGGGCTGGGGCAAGAAACACACTGGATCAGTCGGGTGCTTGCCACTGGGCTGGGAGGACTCAAACTGTGGTGGTCAGGATAACTGCAGCTTCTCAAGCAGCTTTCCTCTCCTCTCTGTGGAAAGTGTGATAACTCCAGGAGGGCACTTGAAGGCAGCCAGCATCATGAAGCACCATCTCTGTCAGGGTTCACGAGGACTATGTCATAGGAGAGATAGAACCTGGTGAAAGATTGTAAAAAGTGTGCTGCTTTCTGTGACCCAGTCTGAGAAGTTACACAGGATCATTTCTGATATTTCTAATTGGCCAGGGACGTTTAGTGGGAGTGTGGAGGAAACAAGGGATACCTCTACTATAGAAGAATGCCAATGTCACATTGTAAGCAAAACACTGGAAACAGAATAATTACTCATGTAAGGAGCAGAACATTCCAGAAGGGATATGACTATCAGAAAGAATGTTGCTTCTTCCATGTATAGAGACTTCAAAACATTAAATAGACAAACCCTATGACAGAAGCTCCTCTATTTCTATTCTATTCTATTCTATTCTATTCTATTCTATTCTATTCATTTATATGAAGAAATATATTTTTCCTAATTATATATCATATATTAAAATATACCTATAAAATAAAACATGATTATATAAATTATATATATATATATATATATATATATATATATATATATATATATATATATATATATATATATGGTGCATATGAAATATACACTAATTTTATATGTACAGGTGATTCATCAGCACATGGTTTATGCACCATATGTGTGCCTTGTGCCCAAGGAAGCTACAAAAAGAAGTTAGACACACTAGAACTGGCATTGCAGATGGTTGTGAGCCACCATATGGGTGATGGGAACTGAACCCAGGTCCTCTGACAGAGTAACAAGTGCTTTTACTACCAAACCTCTCCAGTTTTTATTTTACCCAACATCTTATGAAAACTTCAAATACACGTTGAAGTGGAAAAAACTGTGCAATGTTCTGATATGAAAATTCATATTATTCTTAAATTTACTGTATCACATCTTTATTCTTTTTATCTATTGACCTGTCCACTTATAAATAATCTTCTATTTGTGATGCATGTAAAATTAAGTTGCCTATAAAGGATAATTTATTCCTAAATAATTCAAAGTGGATACTATTAATTACTATTTGGTAGCTATTTATATGCAGCTGTATTTAGGCAACATGCTATAAAATATACAAATCTGAGAGTTCAATATGACTAGATTAGAATCCTGTTTTTTGTATTTTATTTAAAAATGTGTGTAACAGTGTGAGCATGTGTGTGAATGTCTTTATGTATGAGTCTGAGTGTGTGAGTTTGTGAGTGTACGTATGTGTGTGTGTGTATCAGTGTGTGAATGTGTGCATATGACTGTGTGTGACTGTGAGCATGTGCATAAGTGTGTGAGTGTGTAAGTGTATGAATGTGTGTGAGAATGTGAGTGTGTTTATGAGTGTGTGTGTGTGTGTGTGTGTGTGTGTGTGTGTGTGTGTTTGAATGCAGGGACTAGAAAAGCTGGAATTAAAGTTGGTTGTGAGTCCTGACATGACTATGGTAACCAAAGCCAGATCTTTTTAAGACCTTTCTCTCAAACCATTATAGGCAAATTTTCAAAATTCATTTTTATTATACTATCTTTATTCTCAAAAAATTCAAATGACCTTCTCTTGTCTACCAAAATAAGCTTTCCAAATACTTTCATACCACAACCACATTCTTTCTCCAGTCATTAAAAAAAAAAAAACCTCTTTCATGTCATATTTTAAATGACACCATCAAAAGATTATATTTAATGGGCTGGAGCCATGGGTCCCTCCATGTGAAAATAATAATTATATATATTTAAGTGAATTCCAACTGATGTTAGGGTGCATGTAAACATTATAAAATCCTTTAATTATGCTAAATATTTTCAATTATTTTGTGGTAAAAAACATCTCAACCTATTTTGCTATCTCTTTAATTAGAGTACATTATAATCGATATCCATTTTCACCTTACTGAGCACATTATACTTTTTTTTCCTAAACTGCATTTCTGTCTCCACTGATCCAGCTTCTGTCACCTCTTCTCCACCCATCCTTTCGACCCTCCTCATTCTTCCTGTTAATCACCATTCTTCTGAAAAATTCTACAGAATCAGCATTTTAAGAGTCCACACATAAATGGGATCATGTGGTATTTGCTTTTCTGTGGCTGGCTTATTTCAATTTACATAACCACTTCCATGGTTATTTACCCTTCTGGGTGTCATGCTGGAGAAAAGCCCAATAGAGGCCTGTGGGATAGATTGATATTTTAGGCTGCAGATACATAACTATTGAAGTCCTCACACAGTTAAATAGCCAGGTTCTCTCACTAGTTTGCTTTGTTTTTTTTTGTTTTTGTTTTTGTTTTTTTTTAGGGTCAACTAATCAATCACAGTTTTATTTTCTAATTTCTAAATCATAAGTCTATCTAAAAAGGTTACTGTCAGGAGCCGAGGAGATGGCTCAGTAGTTAAAAATGCTTTATGTGCAAGCACAGAGTCTGAACTCACATCTCGAGGACCCAGGTAAATGCCAAGTGAGTGTAGTTGCCTGTCTGTCTGTAAATTTAGTTTCGAGAGGTCGAGATGAGATCTTGGAGCAAGCTAATTAGTATGACTAGCCATGTAGCAAGCCCTGGATTTTTTTTAATTAGATATTTTCTTTATCTACATTTCAAATGTTATCCCCTTTCCTGGTTTCCCCTCTGAAAACCCCCTATCCCCTCAACCTGCGCACCAGCCCACCCACTCCCACCTTTCTGCCCTCACGGGGGAATTGAGCCTTCAAGGAACCAAGGGCCTCTTCTCCCATTGATGCCCTAAAAGGCCATCCTCTGCTACATATGTGGCTGGAGCCATGGATCCCTCCATGTGTACTTTTTGGTTGGTGGTTTAGTTCCTGGGAGCTCTGGGGGTACTGATTGGTTCATATTGTTGTTCCTCCTAAGGGGCTGCAAACCCCTTCATCTCTAGCTCCTCCATTGGGGACCCTGTGCTCAGTCCAATGGTTGGCTGAGAGCATCCACCTCTGTATTTGTCAGGCACTGGCAGAGCCTCTCAGGAGACAGCAATATCAGGCTCCAGACAGCAAGCACTTCTTGGCATCTACAATAGTCTCAGAGTTTGGTCACTGTATATGGGATGGATTCCCAGGTGAGGCAGTCTCTGAAGGCCTGGATTTTATTGAGAGACCATGACTCAAGAAAAATTGTTAATGAGTGATCAAGAGAAGAGTCCCAAAATCAGCCCTTAGCATCTACACATTTAAACAGACATGGTTACCATCCCACATGAGAATGTGCATATATATATATATATATATATATATATATATATATATATATATGCATGAAGACCATATCACATGCAAACATATGAAGAGAAACATAAATGTACCTGTCAGGGAGTGTGATGGCAAATATACAGGACCTACTAGGACTCATGACAGTAAGTATCTTTGTTAATGTGACATTACTGACTTTACAAAACTTTAAAAGTCTAAGGCTGGAGAGATGCTTCATTGGTTAAAAGAACATGCTATATGTAATATACCCACCTGCAACTCCAGTTCCAGGGATTCAGACACCCTTTGTCTTTTTAGGCCAAAGGTACATACATAGAACATACAAACTATTGCAGGCATGCACAGATACACACACAAATCAATCAATCAATCAATCAATCAATCAATCAAACAAACAAACAAATGTTAAAAATCTTTAAAGTCCATTCTTTAAAGATGCAACAGGTCAATAATATAAGAATAAGTGCATAACATAATGTTCAAGATTTAAAATTTATATGTATTTTTTCTATGTTATAGCCATCATTTTCTACCTGGGAAAAAGATTTATCTACAAATTACATGTTACTCTGTTTCTTCACTTGAATTCATAGGAGAATGAATGAATATAGAAGGCAGAAGCTGGGTGGGAGACAGAAGGGGTGGGAGGGGCAGTTTTTGTTAGTTTTTTTCTACAAGCATCCTTCAAGTACTAAACATGTAACTCATCAAACTCTATGAATATGCTCGATAGTTATACCAGTTTGACAGAAATTATAGTGATTTTGGAAGAGGGAACCTCAACTGAGAAAATGTTTCCATTGGCTTGTGGGCAAGCCTTTGGTACAGTTTTTTGATTGATGATTTATATAAGAAAGACCAACTAACCGTAGGTGGTACAACTCCTGGGCTGGTGGTCCTCAGTGCTATAAGAGCAAGCCATGAGGAACAAACTAGTGAGCAATGGTCCTCCATGGCCTCTGCATCCATCCTGCCTCCAAATTTCTGAGTGAGCTCCTATCCTGACTTCTTTTGATGATGTACTGTGAGGCACATCTGTGAACAGAAATAAAACCTCACATGGCTACCTGTTTGGGTCCCTGTTTGAGTTCCTACCCTGGCTTCCTTTGATGATGTACTGGGATGCGGATGTGTAAGCAGAGATATAAACTTCAGGTTGCTTTTGGTCAATGGTGTTTTATCACATCAACAGAAAGACTAACACAATCATCGCATCCGACTTTCTGAATTCCTTTTTCAATTCTATGAATAGACTTTTGATATCCTGGGTAAATGTTAAACTTGGTACTTGATGGGCTCAGTCAATAAGTGCTACTACTATTGTTATTGTCTATTTAGAAAAATAGGGTAGAAAAAGAATCAACTCACGTAAGAAAAATGCTCTTTCATAATGTATATGTGATATATAAAGTAAATATGCTATAGTATCATAATTAACTGTATAAAACACACAAACACAATAATTGAAAGAACTATTTGCCATTATTCAATGATTATATTTTAAAATTTCTAGTTGTTCATCTTATTCCATGTATTTTCTCATTTAAACCAACTTAGGAAGCCTGGCAATTTTGCTGGTTGATGGCCAATAGGCATCATGTGTTTTGGATAGAGGTAACATAGAGTGCTCCAACTTAATCTTTGTCCTCATGTAAGGAAAAGATATATTAATAATAAGTTTTCTTACTTCAATAGAAAGATGAGATGGGAAATTATGTGCCTGTCCATTGAATTTCATCTTCCACTGGTCTATTTATATGTCCACATTCATTCATTCAGCCTTGGTGTTAAATTTTAATGAAATGAGAATTGAATGAGGGAATACATAATGTGCCTCTGCAGTAATTAGTGAGATAGAGATTTGACAATTATCCAGTTAATCTGATCAACAAAGATAGCCAAATTGGGTAGTTTATCTCAAAGTGGATTTATTTGGCCTAATCAATCCAAATCAACTCTACACGATAATAACATTAACAACACAGCTGCCAACACCCACAGTATATCTGCAGAAAGGATTCAAAAATAGAGAAGATAACTGACAGAAACAGGAAATGGTAGAGAATAGCAGGTTATCAAGTACATGTACATAAGAGAAGCCACATAGAAGCACTCAGTTTTAACTAACATGCAAAAGAAAAAAATAAAAAGAAAGAAAAAACCCAGAGAGCAAACCTTAAAATACTAAAACTAAACAGATGCCTTTTAAGCAACTAAGAAACATAAGGAAGAGAGAGGGGCACCAGGAAGGGAGGCTAATACTGTATTCAAAGCATGGAAATACATCATCTTTGTTCCTTTTGTTCAGAAAGCAAAAGCTTAGGGATGATTAAATTTCAGCTGCTTCTTCTTCTTCTTCTTCTTCTTCTTCTTCTTCTTCTTCTTCTTCTTCTTCTTCTTCTTCATTTTTAAGTCTAATAGTTCCCAGGTTTACTTTAAGTATTTGAACATAATTGTCTCATCACTTTTACTGTGTTTACAGATTAGAGCTCTACATAAAGCTTAGTTATTAGATTTAAATCTTATTTCTTAATATAAAACCCTGGGCACAGAGCATCATGGATACAACCACAAAAGTATCCTGTTAGACAACATGAATGCAATAGTCTACTGACTTTGTGGATGTTCAAAATAAAGAAATATCTTCAGATCCATTTTTTAATATTGTGTCTTTATTTGATGAAATCCAGAGGGAGATAGAGGGATCAAGGGTTCCAAGAAACAGCATCTAG
>LR751904.1:6353-40397 GCA_902729485.2 Mus minutoides | reverse complement strand
TATAAAACCCTGGGCACAGAGCATCATGGATACAACCACAAAAGTATCCTGTTAGACAACATGAATGCAATAGTCTACTGACTTTGTGGATGTTCAAAATAAAGAAATATCTTCAGATCCATTTTTTAATATTGTGTCTTTATTTGATGAAATCCAGAGGGAGATAGAGGGATCAAGGGTTCCAAGAAACAGCATCTAGTCTTCCTCCCGTAAGTACCTTCTTCATGCACAACCTCTCACAATCCCAGAGAGCCATAGATTTGTACATAATTTGACAATGAATATCTTTTCCATGCCACCTCAGAAATTCATTCCACTGAACCATATGACTATTTGCCAAAATAAAAAATGAATCCTAGAATATAATTTCATTTAAAATAAATTCTTTTTGATGGAAAGGAGAGCTGTCCTGAATGTTTGTTTATTCATTCGGCTGTACATAATCTGACAGAAGGTCAGTGATTAGAGATTATTTCCATCTCTGGCACCAAAACCTTACAAGTTATTCGCTTGCTTTTCAGGGTTAGAAAAGAAACCAAACACTGGCCTGCTTTAACTTCGTGATGAAGCCCGAAAAACAGCTTCCCACATCATAAATGCCATGCCCCATATTGTAGAAGACAGAGCTTTCATTAAGACCCTAGGCCTCATCCATAATCAATGAGTTCAGTACAACTGAACTGAGCTTTAAATTTTATATAATTGCAGTTAATTTGAATTTAACTAGCCACCTGTGGCTAATGGACCACACACCAGACAGCAATGTTCTAGAATCAAAACCAGGGAATTTGTATTGAAAATCAGCTGTACAGACTATTTCCCATCTATTTTCTAAGTTACATCTTTTTGTTCCATGGTCTAAAATGGCCCAGACTCTTGGAGAAATATTTTCTGTATGACCTGTAAAATGGTAAGAAGTTCTAACATTAATAGTAATGATGGGCAGTTTAAAAGCACAGTATTGGGCTGGGGATACAGCTCAGTGCTAGAATGCTTGCCTAGCATGTCCAAAGCCCTGGATTATACCTATAGCACAAAAGCAAAAGAAACAAAACCAGTAGTGCCCCTAATTAATATTTAAGTACAACAATGTATACTATGGTATAAATGAGGAAATGAAAAAAGTATATTGCTGTCTGGGACAGTGCCCTAAGCAGACGTTGGGTGCAAACTCTGCAGCCAACGCCACAACACCCGAAGGCAGCTGCACTCCCAGGCACTCTAACACGCCCGGGATCATAGGATCATGGGATCACAAGACCTTGGTCATACCAGGATCTCAGGGTCCCAGAGGCAGCCTGACTCCCAGGAGCTCAGACACACCCAGGATCTGAGGATCATAGGACTCCAGAATCACAGAGAAAGCTTGACTCTGAGTAATTCTTATACAACCAGGATCACAGGAAGGACAAGCTCCAGTCAGACATAGCCAGGGCAGGTAGCACTAGAGATAACCAGATGGAGGGAGGCAAGCATAAGAACATAAGCAACAGAAATCAAGGTTACTTGGCATCATCAGAACCCAATTCTCCCACCATAGCAAGTCCTGGATACCCAACACACCAGAAAAGCAAGATTCAGATCTAAAATCACTTCTCATGATGATGATAGAGGACTTTAAGAAGACATAAATAACTCTCTTAAAGAAATACAGGAGAACACAGTTAAACAGGTAGAAGCCCTTAAAGAGGAAACAGAAAAATTCCTCAAAGAATTACAGTAAAACACAATCAAACAGGCAAAGGAAAAGAACAAAACCATCCAGGATCTAAAAATGGAAAAAGAAACAATGAAGAAATCACAAAGGGAGACAACCCTGGAGTCAGAAAACCTAGAACAGAGATTAAGAGTCATAGAAATATCACCAACAGAATACAAGAGGCAGAAGAGAGAATCTCTGGTGCAGAAGATACTACAGGAAACATTAATACAGCAATGAAAGAAAATGCAAAAAGCAAGAAGCTCCTAATCCTGAACATCCAGGAAATCCAGGACACAATGAGAAGACCAAACCTAAGGATAATACGTATAGAAGAGAGTGAAGATTCCCAACTTAAAGGGGCAGTAATTATCTTCAACAAGATTATAGAAGAAAACTTCCCTTTCCTAAAGAAAGAGGTGCCCATGAACATATAAGAAGCCTACAGAACTCCAAATAGACTGGACCAGAAAAGAAATTCCTCCCAACAAATAATAATCAAAACACCAAATGCACTAAACAAAGAAAGAATGTTCAAGGCAGTAAGGGAAAAATGTCAAGTAACATACAAAGGCAGACCTATCAGAATTACACCAGACTTCTCCCCAAAGACTAAAAAAGGTAGAAGATCCTGGGCAGACGTCATACAGACCCTAAGAGAACACAAATGCCAGCTCAGGCTGCTATACCCAGCAAAACTCTCAATTACCATAGATGGAGAAAACAAGATATTCCATTACAAAACCCAATTTACATTATATCTTTCCACAAATGCATCCCTACAAAGGATAATGGATGGAAAACAAGGACTGAATCTATACCCAAGAAGAAGCAAGAAAGTAATCTTTCAGCAAACCCACACAAACATAATTCCATCTCTAACAACAAAAATAACAGGAAGTAACACTTTCCTTAATATTTATTAATATGAAAATTAATATTACCAACATTTCCTAATTGAAATTCAAAAATATGAGGAATTAGAAATGTCTTCGCTGTCATCCAGTGGTCTCTCTTATTTGGCAATTGAAGAAATAGGTCCAATATTGTACTATCCATATACACTTTCTGCTTGTTTGTACGTGACAATGTCTTGCTGTGTGCTACATAATGGTCTTGAAACCATGCTTCTACTATCTCAGCGTCTCTATTAGTAGGATTGTTTATTTGATATTTTTACACTATACTATGGTTTTCAGAACATCTTACTTATATCAAAATCATTTACACAGCCAAAAGAAACATAGACAATTAATTTGGAGGGTGACTTGTAAGAGATCAGCAAAGAGTAAAACTGAATGGTTTGTTTGATATTTATTTATTGTATCAATTTTGAAGAAGAGGACTTTATAAGTTACTCTTATTCTGAGATAAATGCTTTTCAAAATCATAACAGCCAAGGAACCAGAATCTTACCCTCACCTAATGTCTGTGCCACCCTCTAAGCAGAAACATTCTTCATTGAAACATTGATGAATTACTTCACGGATAGACCATCTCAATACTCACACCATTGCTTAAACGAATGCAACCCTTCCCTGTAGGTTGAGAATGAAAACAATCACTCAAGTCAAACAGCTTTGACCATAGCAGGAAATCTGTATTCAAAAATCGTGCCTACAATTCATTCCTTGGTGCAGTAGAACTATCAACTCTTAGCTTATCTACTATGGAGATAAAATCCTTTGGTGATGTGAGGGACATTGAAGTACAGCCTTATTACAATGAACTCCAGTGTCCAAAAATTGTTCTTATTTTGAGTTTGTAAGAACCAAAATATTAAGCTCTACTAAAAACAAAACAAACCAACCAAACAAAAAGATTTTATCTATTTATGTTCATGAAAAACTAATAGTGATATATTATTTTAAAATATACAGTTAATATATTTGGAGTTATTTAAAATTTATATTGAGAAAAAGGTATGAATTTTCAGTATTGCTGTAGACAAGCATCTACATAAGACTGTTCAATTGATTGTTATTTTATATCAAACAGCCTTTACAATATTCATTTTTATTGTTATAATATTTTACATATTTTAGAGAATATAAAAACAAGAGGTATGGCAGGTATTGAAGGTGGATCTCTGGGAGGAGTTGGGGTACAAAAGGGAAAGAAGAATGTGATATAAATCTATTTTCTCAAAATATGTTTTTAAATGTTAATAAATTCAGATAAATTGAAATTATATATCTTTTCTCATCATAATGAGAAAACTTAAATCAAAAAGAAAAGAAAAAAAAAGTATACTGCTGAAGAGTTTAAGTTGGATTGGTCTATTTTATAATGCCAAGATTGCCACTACCATGTTTGTGTTTCTAATATGTTTGCCTCATTTTGCTTTCCTTGCATAGTCCCAAAGAGTGGTTGGCATGGCCTAGTTTCTGAGTTCCTTGGGGATCTCTGCTTGGCTGGACATTGCATCAACAGATCTGAGCTTCCTGTACTCCTAATGTTAGGCCAGAGCTCTGTAGCAGAGAAGCTTCAGAGCACAAAGACTAAATGCCAATAATAATTCTGTGTTCCACTGTGATTGACTCCTTAGCTAACCTGTGGTCTCATTTTTATACCTCTGTCTTGCAAACATAGAGCTTCTTGAAAACAAGCTCTATTTTCTTATTTATTTATTTATTTATTTATTTAACACCCCTATTGCTGCCTTCTCCCCCTCTTTGCATTTTTTCCTCACACAGTCCCTTCTCCTCTGAGAGGGTGGAGACTCCCCACCTCCCCAACCATTCACTCTGGCACATCAAGTCTCCGCAGGGCTAGGAGCATCCTCTCCCAGTGAGGCCAGATAAGGCAGCCCAGTCAGGGGAATGGAATCTGCATAGAGGCAGTAGCTTCAGGGACAGTTCCAGCTCCAGTTGATGGGGAGCACTATTTTCAAGTACCTTTCTTTTGGCCCTAGAGTTCCTTGGGAGTTGTCATCTCCTTAAGGAATATTCAGAGTGGCAACAGGACATAATGGATTAAACAGTGTAAAAGACTACCTATCTACTCTGATGTTCTGGCAGATAAAGTGTTATTGATGCTAACTTCCTTGTGGACATTCTGTTCAAGAATTTAGTCACAACAGCTAAAGCAGGGGTTAGAAAAAGTCCTTGAAATGCATGAGATAAATCTTCTTGCTTTAGAAATAAAGTCCCCCCCCATACTAGGCATCTAAAGTTGCTCTCATAAAATGCATTAAAATTTTTTCCAAGTCTTGTAGTTATTAGAGAGATTGGAAAGCTGAATATGTTTTCAGTGTTTGAAAAGGATAATTACAAAGCTTAAGAACCATGCTACTGAAGGAGAGAATATATGTCATACCCTGCAACACCACCCATTTACCAGAATACAGCACAAAGCCCCTGAAATAACTCATCAAGCTAACACAAGCGAACCTGAATGGTAACAGATACCTTCACTTAGTGATGTTCTGTTATTAAGACCTCAGAGAGATCAGACTACAGTTACAGCTTTCAACATTAGAACTCTCTCTCCTGTATCTCATGATGGGAGAATACTTTCTTTGGACCAGAATTTACTAACTTATAAAATCCTAAGTGATGGCTATAAACACATATTATTCCAGATCACTGGAAATGATGAGGACTGGAATAATATCTATCATTATCCATTAAATTTTGGACACAACTGAGGATGACTAAAAGTCCTGTTGTGAATGGCTGTGTTCTGCTTGTATTTTATGTTAATTCTGCTGTGCCAGGAGAGTCTGCCTGGAATGAGAAATGAGTCACGTGCTCAGGTAGCTTCTCTTGTGAACCAATCCCCTAATGAATGAAGGAGCCAATCACTGGGTGAGTAGGTGGGACTTCCGAGTTGGATGGAGGAGGAGAGGAAGCAGGAGTTAGGTCCTTTCTGGAATGGGGACAGCATATGGCTAAGATGTAGCTGCTAGAGTTTCCCAGTATCGTGGTGGATCCGCAAGGATTCACCACTGGAAGAATCAGATTTTAATAAGACTTTAAGATTAAGTTTTAGTTGTTGTGCCCAGAGATTGCGTTACCATTGTTTTTGAACTAAGTTTGTGTTGCATTTTCCTTCGCACAGCAGCTTGTCTGTGTTCAAGAGAGAAAAGTACAGTGGCAAAGCATGTGTTTGCCAGATGTGCATCAAGGCCCTGGGGGATTTGAAACAAGGGGTTGGTGTGGTAACGACTCGCCAGTGGGAACTTAGTGAGTTGGGTGGAGAGATTGTGGAGTTCAGAGTCACCTTCCATGAGATAAAAACAGGTCTGCCATTGCCTGCCAGTGCATGGCCGAGGTTGAGACTTGACTTGATGGCACAAGCGTGGGAACATGTCACTACCTTATTTTTTAGTATTTCCTGAAACAGAGTCTAAGCCCTAGTTTATGTGTGTTGGCAAGATTTAGTCTACCTCTCCTGGGTTGTCTCCTAGGCTGCTAACTCTAGTGTTGCACTTTCTAAGGCATTATAATTGCACTCTCAAGCAGGCAGCACCTGGAAGATTATGGTAGATAAGTCCCAGCCTTGTGCATTTCTCTCACAGATTCAGAGTTCCCGAGTGTGAGAATGTTAGGGAAGACCTTTCTGCATTAGTAGATTAGAAGAACTCTGCGTCCACAGGATGTAATGTTGGCTGACAGCATGAGAAAGTTCTGTTATATAACAGCAGCAGGGAGAAATATGTTGCTCCCTCCAGGATATACTAGGGATACTTTCCCTTGTACCGCAGGGCCATACATGATCAAATATAGTAATTATAACCTGCTGACAGGTGCTAGCCAGATCCACAGGGAAGCCAACTAGAGGAGTAGAGGTCCCAGAAATAGCAAAAAGTATAGGATGCCTATAGGTAAATAAGATAGCATTAGTTATAACTTCTGAATCAAAAGCAGCAACCAAGGCTGAATTTCATCAGTGTATCTTCTTCTTGTAGATACAGCTTTATCTATATAGATACATAGTTTCTTGGAAGGTTGACAAAGCACTGTTGAGGTGATATGACACACAAGTAAATTGTAGTGGTCTATAACACCCCTCCCAGATCCTTACTGGAAATAAGTGCCCCATCATCAGTTTCTATGATATTGGCTGGTGATCTTGACTTCTTTCTTTTGCCTTTGGCTAAGTAGCAATGCTCTTACCCAGGTCATTGTGTGCTTGACAGGTATACTGGCCCTGCCCCCTTTCCTCAATGTGATTGACATTTGGTATAGTTTAGATGCCAGCATTAATGGTATATTTGACCATAGTGGTGACAGATCATAATAGTCTAGACAGGGTACTTTCTCTATAAGTCTATAAATTCTAAAATAAAAAATATGTGTATTATAAGTCAACAGTCTCTATATTTTTGTTTAACATATATTTATTGAATCTGTGTTATCATAATTTTTCTACACACTGAAGAAGCAGCAGTGAATGAAGAAAGAAATTATTGCCCTAAGGGCCAATAATGCAATGATATGGATCATAATAGAGTTTTTAAGAAAAATAGCTATTTGGTATTGTGGTGTATGCTCATGATGGCAGCACTTAGGAGGTAAAAGCAGGGTGGTTGTAAGTTTGATAGCCCAGCCCAGGCTATCACTTAATAAAAAAAAAAAAATAGAAGATTATTAGGACAAAGGGATGGGACTAATCATGACTTCTTGGCCAGTGTAAGGGTCTATCTATCTATCCATCCATCTATCAATTTATTTAAGACAGAGTCTGAATATGTATTTGACTGTCCTGGAACAATCTACATAGACGATGCTGGTCTTGAACTCACAGAGATACACTTGCCTCCCAAGTGCTGGGATTAAAGAAGTACAATGCTACATCAGACTTACGGGCTTATTTTTATTCTGAGAGCTATATAAAATGGTAGTGGCTCTTAACAGCACCAAGAATCTGCCTAATTTATGTTTTTTTTAACTGCTATGATAATCCCAAGCTTTCAGGATGGGCCAGCAGGTAAATGTGATTGCTGAGTAAGTTTGATGACATAACCCTAACTTTTGAAATTAATATAAAGGTGGAAGTGGATACATGGTTCCACAAAGTTGTCTTTTGGACTTTACATGCTATTATATATATTCATAAAAAGTAATAAAATGAAAAGCCTACTATGTCATTGGTTTCATCACATTATTTAACCTCTTGTGTTTGCTTTCTACAGAATTCTAGTACATCAGAAAAATGACAGCAGAGTGATTTTTCTGCACGTCCTATGTGCTTAGAGCAGATGAACACCTGATCTGGCATGTGGCATGAGGTCAGAGATTTGTCACGTGTTATTTGCAATATTCATCATAAATGAGAGTCAGAAGCAGCTTGCATTCATTTTACATGGACAGCAATATACATTCATGGCTTTGGCTTATGAACATGTCAAAGTACAGATTGGAGATGACCTCAATAGCCTGACAATTATTAAGTATCGGGGTCCATTGCATTCATAGCATCATCGTGTGTTACAAGATCTAGTGAGCAGAAGTAGTTAATACTCTGAATGTTTATTACATGTTGGCATTTCATAGTGCAAGAAGAAAAATGCCTACAAATATTCAAGGTAGACCAAACACATGTGTTTAGGAACTCTTTGTTGTTGTGCATGCTAGAGCATTCTTTTCTAAGTGAAGGACAAACTTCATCCTACTGTTAGAGAAGACTCAGGATGCTTCGTAAAAGATTTTGAATGTTTAAGGCATGATAAGACCAAGCAAAATAATTCATAGATTCCTTTATCAGGTGACTTATATAACTGCTGTTTTTGAGCTTAGATGAGTAGAGGCTCTTCAATGCTTTCATCTATGATAAAAGCTGCACAGATGTCAGACCAATAGTAAATGGCAAATTTCATGTTCCTAGAAGTGCTATAAAGTAAAAATGAAACACGGGTTTGATGCCAACTTTCAAAGAAATGTACAATTTTATTACTGCTGTTTTATCAATTTACACATTGAATCTCTGTTATTGGTTATGTATATCCTATCCAATAAAGTGTTCTATTTAGAAAATGAAAAACAAATAAACTCTATACAAATGGAGAGCTGAAGGGAAATTTTTGATGTTATTGATAGAGGTCACAGACTACATCAGAATTCTTTTTTACCATTTGTAATGTACAGCATACTGGTTAATTGTCATGTACATTTAAACTTACTGAGAAACTGCCTCTGGAAGCAATATAGAACTTTCCACTTGAGACCTAAGTATGTTTATCGCAACATAATTTCAAGGCTTCTCATATGGGGAAGGGCTGCCCCCTTGGCCCTGTTTTAAGAGGACAGAAAAAAAAAAAACCCAGCAAACAACTAATGGTTCTAAATCATTCTGTCTTCATGTAATAAAAGGATAAACCATTTCCAGCAGAGGCGTACAAATGCCCGCAGTGGAAATGGAAAGGCAGCTCACCCACAGCAAGGCTTCAAAAGACCCTGCACTGAAGTCTGCCTGAATGACAAACTCGAACATGATTGGTCACTTCATAATCATTTATTTTTGATGTTCATAAGACTAATTTTATATTATTAATTCTGTTTGTTCTCTAAATCAGACCACTCTAGTCTCTCAGAAATGTAAGTAACTGAACTGATATTTTTCTGTCTCTCAGCTGTTTCTCGGTAACTGATACTTGCTGTTTATTTCTTTAACTTTTTCTTTCTAAACATGCAATAAACCTACTCATTCAAAACTGCAAGTAGTACAGATCAATTACTCTTCAGTCTGTATAGGAAATTACTCATGAAGAAGCCTTGATATGCTCCTGAACTCTAGGAAGAATGAAAAATTTATTGAGGACACCAGTGGACCACATTACTGGATCTTTTCCCCAAACCATATTACATTGTCTGGTATGAAGTACAGTGCTTCACTGAAGAACGAAACTCACCCACGATGAGGAGGGGTGCTGGCTGCAAACAAATATTTTCTGAGACCAAATTCAACATCCACCAAGTGATTTTATTCACTGTCATGATCAGAGTCACATGGGAAGAAAGAAACACTTAACCAAGAAAGAAACTTTGAAAGCAGTGTTCCAAGATTAATTGGTTTTGTTGTGACATTTACAACAGCAAAAACTCACTCTACTATGTTTTCCTTTAGGTTTTTCTCTAGAGATTATGACAAGCCATCATCTACGAGAGTACAAAACAGGATGGAAGGGTAAATATGGATCACATGCACACAAAAGATGGACTACCATAGCAGATAACTGTCAGCACTGTGATGAGCTCCTTTTGCATCCATTTAAATGTGTGTCAGTATCTATTTCTCCCAATTTCTGGGTACTTCTTCTGCTGAAGTTTTAGAACTGTGGTTTTCTTTGGGAACCTGATGTTGTGGTTTTTAGATTGCTTAGCTGCTTCTGCAAGTAAAGTCTTTTTTTTTGTTTTTTAACCTTTTCTTTTTTTCAATATTTTTTTCCAATTTTTATTAGATATTTTTTCATTTACATTTCAAATGTTATCCCAAAAGTCCCCTAAACCCTCTCCCATCCCTCACCCTGCTCCCCTACCCACCTACTCCTACACCTTGGCCCTGGCGTTCCCCTGTACTAGGGCATATAAAGTTTGCATGACCAAGGAGCCTCTCTTCCCAATGATGGCCAACTAGGCCATCTTCTGCTATATATGCAGCTAGAGACATGAGCTTTGGGGGTACTAGTTAGTTCATATTGTTCGTCCACTTATAGGGTTGGAGACCCCTTCAGCTCCTTGGGTACTTTTCTCTAGCTCCTCCCTTGGGAACCCTGTGTTCCATCTAATAGCTAACTGTGAACATCCACTTCTGTGTTTGCCAGGCACTGGTATAGCCTCACACGAGACAGCTATATCAGGGCCCTTTCAGCAATATCTTGCTGGCATATATAATATTGTCTGCATTAGGTGGCTGGTTATGGGATGGATCCCTGGCTGCATCAGTCACTGGTTGGTCCATCCTTTTGTTTCAGCTCCACACTTGATCTCCGTAACTCCTTCAATGTGTGCTTTGTTCCTAATTCTAAGAAGGGGCGAAGTGTCCACACTTTGATCTTCATTTTTCTTGAGTTTCATATGTTTTACAAATTGTATCTTGGGTAATATAGGTTTCTGGGCTGATATCCACTTATCAGTGAGTACATGTTATTTGAGTTCTTTTGTGATTGGGTTACCTCACTCAGGATGATGCCCTCCAGATCCACCCATAAAAGAACCTCTGGTGGAATCACCATGCCTGACCTCAAGCTGTACTACAGATCAATCGTAATAAAAACCGCATGGTACTGGTACAGTGACAGACAGGTAGATCAATGGAATAGGATTGAAGATCCAGAAATGAATCCACACACTTATGGTCACCTGATCTTCGACAAGGGAGCTAAAACCATCCAGTGGAAAAAAGACAGCCTTTTCAACAAATGGTGCTGGCACAACTGGCGGTTATCATGTAGAAGAATGGGAATTGATCTATTCTTATCTCCTTGTACTAAGTTTAAGTCTAAATGGTTTAAGGAACTCCACATAAAACCAAAGACACTGAAACTTATAGAGGAGAAAGTAGGGAAAAGCCTCGAAGATATGGGCACTGGGGAAAAATTCCTGAATAGAACAGCAATGGCTTGTGCTGTAAGATCACAAATTGACAAATGGGACCTCTTAAAATTGCAAAGCTTCTGTAAGGCAAAAGGTACTGTCAATAAGACAAAAAGGCCACCAACGGATTGGGAAAGAATCTTTACCAATCCTAAATCTGATAGGAGGCTAATATCCAATATTTACAAAGAGCTCAAGAAGCTGAACTCTAGAAATTCAAATAACCCCATTAAAAATGGTGTACAAGGCTGAAGAAAGAATTCTCAACTGAAGAATGCCAAAGAGCTGAGAAGCACCTGAAAAAATGTTTGAAATCCTTAATCATCAGGGAAATGCAAATCAAAACAACCCTGAGATTCCACCTCACACCATTCAGAATGGCTAAGATCAAAAATTCAGGTGACTACAGATGCTGGTGTGGATGTGGAGAAAGAGGAACACTACTCCATTGTTGGTGGGACTGCAAGTTTGTACAGCCACTCTGGAAATCAGTCTGGTGGTTCCTCAGAAAATTGGACTTAGTACTACCAGAGGGTCCTGCAATATCTCTCCTGGGCATATATCCAGAACATGTTCCAACTGGTAATAAGGACACGTGCTCTACTATGTTCACAGCAGCCTTATTTATAATAGCCAGAAGCTGGAAAGAACCCAGATGTCCCTCAACAGAGGAATGGATACAGAAATTATGGTACATTTACACAGTGGAGTACTACTCAGCTATTAAAAACAATGAATTCATGAAATTTCTAGGCAAGTAAATTCCTAGGCAAGTAAATTCTTATGAACAGTGTCAGCATGCATAGAAATATTTCTGTTTGTGAAAGACTGTGAGCCAATAAGAGGCCAGTAGAACAAAAGCTTTAATCTCTGGCCTCTAGAATAACAAAACTACATATTTTTTCTTTATATTAGGGGCACCACACAAGAGCAAGGGACCATCTCTTGATTTCTCATTTCACTATATTTCTGTTGTGATTTCAGCAATGGGTACTCTCACTACTGCTTGCCTAGAAAGTTACTACAAAAACTACTTATCTACAAATCTTATTATAGCAAATGGACTGAAGATGTCTTCATAGTATACATTATGTGACTTTTTCGAGTAGGATCTATCTATCTATCTATCTATCTATCTATCTATCTATCTATCTATCTATAGGTTTTTCTTTTGAGACAGGGCTTTTTGTATAGTTCTGGCTGTCCCAGAACTCGCTTTGTAGACCAGGCTGGCCTCAAACTCAGAAATCCTCTTGCCTCTGCCTCCCCAGTGCTGGGATTAAAGGCGTGCACCACCATGCCTGGCTTTGAGTAGGATATTTTAATCCAAATTTTATGGATGATATTTTGGCTTAGCTGGTTTGAAAATTATTGACCTATAAAGTCATAAGTTTAGGTCAGCTCTCCCAAGGAGTGGACCTACATAAAGAAAAAGTGCCATGACATAGCTGCAGGTTTTCTTAACAGTCCTCATCACCTTTACTGCTCCAACTGAAATTATGTCCATTCTCGTAGCTTTGGTCTCAAGAGGAACTGAGACGGAGGATCTGTGAGAATCCTCAGGTTAGTTCAAGTTATTCCTCAATATTATATCCTCCTTTGCTTCATCAGCACATCCTAGTTATCCTCTAAAGGTTTGCTGTCTGATGATACTGCTGATTTGCAGGTCCCTTGTATCAGCAAACCAAGATAGATCTCTTAGTAAGTCAGAACATTAAACACCTGCTCAGGAACGCAAATGCTTGGCTTGGGTTCAGCTAAAGGCATTCCCTGTACATTTTACACATGGGGAACATGTTCAGCTTGACCTTGCTAGGAAATAATTTGAAATCTTAAAGACAAATCTGGCAAAATATGGAGTGATAAATGTTTCCAAAAAGATCAATTAAGCAGGAGTTTAATCAGAAGATAACACCCATTTAAAATGCTGTAATCCACACTAACTGTGCAGTATGTCTTCAATGGTATTCACTGAAGAAATAGTTTTGATTACATTATTCATCTTCTTTTATTGTGAAATGAGCTGGGGTATTCATACAATAGAAATACTTTTAAAAACCACTATTTTATAGCTATATAACATCTTCATGCTAACCTTATAGGAGATATTTCCAGGTAGAAACCAATTGAAAATTTTAGATGAAACCTGTCAAGTCAATAGTGTCTGCAGAATATACTAAGAAATCACAAAAAAACTCAATGAAGTATAATTTTGTTAAGGTAGTCACTTTTGAATTCTTTTCATAAATGCATTCGATTTTATGAACTGCTTTCTGTACAAACAAAAACCCAAAGACTTTATTCCAAAGAAGAATTTCATGAACTTGAATTGAAAGTAAGGATTTCTTTCTCTGTGACAGTTGCTTTTGAGGGGATATTCTTGTGAAGTTAATAATGTTGCCAGTTGAATATAATGATCCCCTATCATTGAAAAAGTGGAAGAAAGATGGGATTTGGCTGAGCTTCCCTCTTTAGGAACTTGTGAGTCACATGTGTATTAGAAGCAGCAAGGAGAACTAGTAATGTCTTAAAATCTTCAAAATAAGTGTGTGGTATAGAAGAGATGGTTGTCTCCTTCACACTTGAGATTTTCTAAGAATCTTATACATTGTTTTGAATGTACGTAAATTCATTATCTATCGGTCTTTGATCAACTTCAATATATACAAAGTCCACTGCCATTACTAAACTAAGAAAAAAAATTTTTACATTTTTTACTAGATATTTTCTACATTTACATTTCAAATGCTATACCATTTCCTAGTTTCTTCTCTGAAAATCCCCTATACACTCCCCTCTACCCCTGCTCCACAACCCTCCCATTCCTGCTTCCTGGCCCTGGCATTCCTCTATACTGGGGCATATAATCTTTGCAAGACCAAGGACTTCTCCTCCCATTGATGGCCGACTAGGCCATCCTTTGCTACATATGCAGCTAGAGACATGAGCTCTGGGGGTACTGGTTAGTTCATATTGTTGTTCCTCCTATAGGGTTGAAGACCCCTACAGCTCCTTGGGTACTTTCTCTAACCCCTTCACTGGGGACTCTGTGTTCTATCCACTTCTGTATTTGCCAGGCACTGGTTTAACCTTACAGAAAACAGTTATATCAGGGTCTTGTCAGCAAAATCTTGTTGGCATATGCAATAGTGCCTGGGTTTGGTAGTTGTTTATGGGATAGATCCTTGGGTGGGGCAGTCTCTGGATGGTCCTCCCTTCAGTCTTAGCTCTGAACTTTATCTCTGTAACTCCTTCCATGGGTATTTTGCTCCCCGTTCTAAGAAGGAACAAAGTATCCACTCTTTGGTCTTCTTTCTTCTTGAGTTTCATGAATTTTGCAAATTGTATCTTGGGTATTCTAAGTTTCTGGGCTAATATCCACTTATAAGTGAGTGCATATAATGTGTGTTCTTTTCTGATGGGTTACCTCACTCAGGATGATATCCTCCAGATACATCCATTTGCCTAAGAATTTCATGAATTCACTATTTTTAATAGCTGAATAGTACTCTACTGTGTAAATGTATCACATTTTCTGTATACATTCCTCTGTTGAGGGACATCTGGGTTCTTTGCAACTTCTGATTATTATAAATAAGGCTGCTTTGAACATAATGGAACATATATCCTTATTACAAGTTGGAACATATTCTGGGTATATTCTCAGGAGTGGTATTGCTGGATCTTCCTGTAGTACTATGTACAATTTTCAGAGGAACCACAAAACTGATTTCCAGAGTGCTTGCACTAGCTTGCAATCCTACCAACAATGGAGAAGGAGCGTTCCTCTTTCTCCACAATAAATGAACCTCTTTTATTGTTTTTTAACAATAAAAAAACCTCTGGTGGAATCACCATCCCTGACCTCAAGCTGCACTACAGATCAATTGTGATAAAAACTGCATGGTGCTGGTACAGTGACACACAGATCAGTGGAATAGAACTGAAAACCCAGAAATGAATCCACAGACCTATGGTCACTTGATCTTTGACAAATGAGATAAAACCATCCACTGGAAAAAAGAGCATTTTCAACAAATGGTGCTGGCTCAACTGGCAGTTAACATGTAGAAGAATGTGAATTGATCCATTCTCATCTCTTTGTACAAAGCTCAAGTCTAAGTGGATCAAGAAACTCTACATAAAACCAGAGACACTGAAACCTATAGAGGAGAAACTGGGGATAAGCCTTGAAGATATGGGCACAGGGGAAAAATTCCTGAACCGAACAGCAATGGCTTGTGCTGTAAGATTGAGAATTCACAAATGGGACCTGATAAAATTGCAAAGCTTCTTCTGTAAGGGAAAGGACACTGTCAATAATACAAAAGGGCCACCAACAGATTGGGAAAAAAAATCTTTATCAATCCTAAATCTGATAGTGAACTAATATCCAACATATATAAAAATTCAATAGTTAGACTCCAAAAAACCAAATTATTTTAAAAAATGGGCTACAGAGCTAAACAAAGAATTCTCCACTGAGGAATACTAAATGGCTGAGAAGCACCTTGAAAAACGTTCAACAACCTTAATCATCAGAGAAATGCAAATCAAAACAACACTGAAATTCCACCTCATACCTGTCAGAATGGCTAAGATAAAAATTCAGGGGACAGAAGATGCTGGCAAGGATGTAAAACAAGAAATATTAAGAAAAATCCCTCTCCATTGCTGGTGAGATTGCAAGCTGGTACAAGCTCTCTAGAAACCAGTTTGGCAGTTCCTCAGAAAATTGGACATAGTACTACAGGAAGATCTAGCAATACCACTTCCAGGCATATACTCAGAAGATGTTCCAACTTGTAATAAGGAAACATGCTCCACTATGTTCATAGCAACCTTATTTATAATAGCCAGAAGCTGGAAAGAACCTAGTTGCCCCTCAACAGAGGAATGTATACAGAAAATGTGGTACATTTACACAATGGAGTACTATTCATCTGTTAAAAACAATGAATTCATGAAATTCTTAGGCAAATGGATATATCTGGAGGATATCATCCTTAGTGAGGTAACCTAATCACAAAAGAACACATATCATATGCACTTACTGATAAGTGGATATTAGCCCAGAAACTTAGAATACCCAAGATACAATTTGCAAAATTCATGAAACTCAAGAAGGAAGACCAAAATGTTGATACTTATGGGCAGTCCCGCACTTCATGCCCCTTAGGAATACAGCCTGACTTAAGGCTCCAAAGACACTTTCCAATTAGGATAAGGGTTTCCTTCTACGCTGCCTTGGTAAATAATGATTTTTTAATGTTAATTTAAAGATTTTTAAACAGTGAAAACGTTAAAGATCACTGCCTCAAATATATGTTTAGTCTTGTTTTTGCCACTGTCATTAATTCACACTGTGCTCTCTTTATTTGCTAGATACATTCTAGAACAAAGAATTAAAGAAACAGGTTGTCTAACTCAGATATGCTTAAGATACTGGATCTCAATCTTGTCAGAAATCTACTAAATGTAATGTTAAATGCTTAAGTTTATTATGTTAGACAGAGACTCTCAAATCTCACAGTTTACCCTTGCAAGGTCTTCCTGCAAGATATCAGCACAGTAACAAGACTCTGCCTGGACTATGGTCAGAGAACCACTGAGAAGCCCTGCTCCATTGCCTTGTCAGCTGCCTGGTATTTGCTTAATCTGTGTTCAAACAGAGGATACCCAGAGAGTTAAATTTCTCATATCGCTTAAGTCACAGTGGGTCATTTCTCCCACATTCCCACTCCACAGGAAAAAGCTTTGGGCCTGAGTTCCAGAGTGACTCTGCCCAAGTTGCAATGGAGACTACAGGGACCTGGGAACTGTTTAGGTAGTGGACTTTATAGACCAACCTCTCTCACCTTAATGAACAGCATCTAGATTATAATTTATTCTTTCCAGGTTTCTGACTGCATTGGCAGCTAAGCTGACTGCAGCTGGACAGCTAGAAAACAGACAACTAGCTCCTTACCCCAAGGTAATCCACCACTATACTAGCTCATTAGTTAATTTTTTTTCAACTTTTATTAGATATTTTCTTCATTTACATTTCAAGTGTTATCCAGAAAGTTCCCTATATCCTCCCCCCTCCCGGCCCTGCTACCCTACCCACCCGCTCCCACCCCCTGGCCTCGGCGTTCCCCTGTATTGGGGCATATAAAGTCTGCATAACCAAGGGGCCTCTCTTCCCACTGATGGCCAACTAGGCCATCCTCTTCTATATATGCAGCTAGAGACACGAGCCCAGGGGGTACTAGTTAGTTCATGGTTATTCTTCCACCTATAGGGTTGAAGACCCCTTTAGCTCCTTGGGTACTTTCTCTAGCTNTCAAGTGCTTCTCAGCCATTCGATATTGCTCAGTTGAGAATTCTTTGTTTAACTCTGTGCCCCACTTTTTAATGGGGATATTTGATTTTCTGGTGTCCACCTTCTTGAGTTCTTTATATATATTGGATATCAGTCCCCTATCTGATTTAGGATTGGTGAAGATCCTTTCCCAGTCCGTTGGTGGCCCTTTTGTCCTGTTTTTAACTAGTTAAGACTATCAGATCTTTCATCAAAAAGACAGGCAGGTTTGCCTTGCTCAGAGATTTCATGATAAAGGATACACAAGTTCAGATGCAAGCTTTCACAAGTTCAAAGTTTGTTTCCTTTGATTGTCTTTTAACTATAGACTTAAGATATTTCTCATGCTAAATCTATATGATCACTATCATATTCACAAGGTCAAGGTTTTGAGCTTCCTTTAACTATCTTTTAAAATTGTTTCTCATTATGATGTATAGGTATAGGTATAGGTATAGGTATAGGTATAGGTATAGGTATAGGTATAGGTATAGGTATAGGTATAGGTATATGTGTTTCAGGAAACATCATATTGGACAGAAAGTATAGAGTGTTGCAGATAATTCTGGGGCTGCTTGTATTTTAATACCAATTCTGCTCTCCTGTGAAGGGTTGTAAACAAGGAATGAGGCAGTACTCATGTGACTTCCTGTAAACCTTCTCCCCACCTTAATCTATAAAATAAAGGCTAGAGGCAGTGATTGGGCAGGAGAAGGGAAGGTGGATCTGAAAGTTTAGGAGGGAAGTAGGAGTGACAGAAGAGAGGATGACAGAGGAGAAGGAAGGGAAATGGAGCAGAAGCACCTGACCTGGAGAAACCACAAGTTACAAGGGTCTCATAGATGGGGAAGATGCTAGTATAGTGGTAGATCTGCCCAATCTAGGCATGCAGCTTGTGTTCATATTAATTGAGTTGTGTTTTCTTTCCCCAGGCTTATTTGGGTTGGAGATTTATTGCAATATATATGCATATGTATGTTCAGTATCCTAGACAGAAGGAAAAAGCCCTTCTTGCTCCTTCTGCTCTATGACTAGTTCTTGTCTTCCCTAAGCTCACCTTAAAAAAGGTTTATGCTGCTAACAAACTTATCTCCTTTATAAACTAATAAGCTCCAGGAAACCCACTCAGATCTACCTCCCATAGGCCAAACAGACACCATCTGTATAAGTACACCTGATAATCAATAGCCTAAGTTCCCACTTGCTACCTGTTTTAAAAGGTGGGATCCCTCTCCCATTCCCTTCAACTAAGAATTTCCTCACTCTAACAACCAAGATTCAAGGGCTTCAAATGTTCGCCTAAGACATTTTCTTTTTTCTGAAATGTACTTAACTTTATTCTTTATTCTTTACCATATATATATATATATGTGTGTGTGTGTGTGTGTGTGTGTGTGTGTGTGTGTGTGTGTGCATTTTGTTAAGTCCAGATGTTTACTCAAAGTCTACATCCAGGACAGCTCCAGAGAAGCAACCCACAGTTGCTCAATCTACTCTCACAGACACTTCTATTGGACCTGCTCCTTCCTAACCACAAATGTTTCCACAGACCCTGGACAGCTAGGAAACAGCCAACTCTCCTAAAATTGACCAACATCCTCATCTCAATTTTCTTAGGTTTTCTTAGGACACATTGCCCAAAGTCATCAGGAAGTAGCTAAAGATCATGACGACCTTATTCCTGTTTCACCATCACCTCTTTCTAGTTTTTTCTTTTATGAATTAAACCAAAGTGGAGAAATGTTAGCATTCCTTCTAGACTCGGCCCCACAGTCATCTAACAATATCCAGGTATGCCTGGCTTACTATAAAATGGGCTTCTCAAATCTCTTCTTTAATCCCAGAACTCAGGAGGCAGAGGCAGGCAGATTTCTTAGTTTAAGGCCAGCCTGGTCTACAAAGTGAGTTCCAGGAGAGCCAGAGCTATACAGAGAAACCCTGTCTTCAAAAACAAAAACAAAACCAAAACAAACCAAAACAAAAAAACCAAAAAACCTCTTACTCTCAGCCCTCTCTCTTTCTCTCTCTTTATCTCTCCTTCCCTCCTCCCTTATCAATCCCACTTCCCACATTGTAAATAAACTCTGTTCCATACTTTATCTGTTGTATGGCTGGCACCTCAGAAGAAAGGATGCCTCAGCATGGGCCTTTAAAGGCACCCTTCCCACCTCAATATACTGTGACTCTACAAAGCATACCCTAACTCTCTCTTACTTATTTTTTTTTTATTAAAACACAACACCAGCAGCAAACACAAATTGCCAGAAGGCCTTTTGGACCCTCAGATCTCTTAAGTAATGTGGACACATGTTGTTGTACAGTATTTATCTTATGTATATATAGTGCATATATACACATCTATATGAAGCATTCACATTTACATGTTCTCCCTGTGTGTACATATATTGTACATCTATTTTATGCTTATATGCATAGAATTTATATTTTCTCTTAATTACGTAAGTTGAGATTACTGATAATGGGGTATAAATTTTTATTGCTTCACTATTCCAGCATAGAAAAAGAGAAACACTAAGAGCTGATGATTGGAAGGTCTGTTCATTAGGTAAGGAATGAGGAGACACAGGTAAAAGAGAAGACCTAAGGGCATGGGAAGTTTTGGATCCTATCCTGGAAGGTGTTCTTCAACATCCTGAAACATTCCCATATCAACAGATGGAGTCTAGCACAAATTAAAAAAAGGAAAAGGCAATAATACAGACAGTATGAGTTATACTAATGATGGCCTTAATACATTTATTATCATTAAACATTAAAACATTTAAGGTATCAGAAATATATAGTAGTCTTTAACTATTGATTGATTCTTTGTGAATTTCACATCATGCACCCAAATCCCACTCATCTCTCTGTTCCTTCACATCCACCTTCTGTCCTTGCAACCTCCCCTCATAAGAAACAAAAACAAAACATACAAACAAGAAAACCCATCTTATCATGGAAGCTTTTCTCCACAATTATTTACTTGCAAATGTTCATTGCAATGAGTCATTAGGGTCTGGTTCAAAGCCTCTGGCTTCTGCTGTGCTCTCAATCCTCACTGGGGATTCTCTTGAAGATGTTGTTGTTGCCCCGTGTCACAGAGACCCTGCAGCTTTGGATCTGCAGTACCATCCCTGTTCACTGCTCTAGCGGTTCACACATGGCATAGATGTTGGAATGGGACAACTCAAAGCCTTGGATCTGGGTCTCGTTAGCCTGCTAACTTTCCTACACATATACCATCAGGGCAAACTCTATAGCACTGGCCTGGTTAGCTCATCTAATGTTGCAGCCCTCAAGGGATAGGACGAGCTCTTCTGCTCTCCCGTCCTTGAGGATGGCTCACCTGCACCCTTGCCAAAATGGTAAAAACTACTGCGCTGCCCAGGCGAGGTGCAAGTTCCTCTCTCCTGTTCTCATGACCCAGGGGCCAGCTGTTTTGGCCTGTATACAGCATTTTAATGTCTTCATCAATTTTAATTTTATCACAGTCTAATGTATTCTTGTTCACAAAAAATTACATGCATTACAGTCTCAAATTCCTTGGCTCAAAGAGGTTTCCTAGTTTTGCACTGTTAATGCTGTCATTCACTGAGGTATAAACATTTGGAGCTCCACCATTAGAGTAGCTGATATTTAAACACTGATTAACCATTTTTCAAGAATCCCACCAAGATATTTATATTTCTGTTCCTTCTTCTTTTCTAGCTAAGGCTATAGAGGAAATGTAATAACCCCTCTAAGTAGGTGTTTTGCTACCTATGTTCTTTATGACTTCATTACACTGATTCTCGTACACTTGAAAATTTCAACATTTTTTTTTTCGTTTTTTTTTTTTTTTCTTCTCAAGATAGAGTTTCTCTATGTAGCCCTGACTGTCCTAGAACTCATTCTGTAGATCAGGCTGGCCTTGAACTCAGAAATCCACCTGCCTCTGCCTTCCAAGCGCTGGGATTAAAGGCACGCAACACCACTGCCCAGCAAACTTCAACATTTTTACATAAAGTTATTTTTGGCAATGTTAAAGAACACCTTTGTTCCAGTTTTAATCTTTTCTTCTCTAACATTTTCAAATGAAAGAATTCAAATATTCGTAGGTTTTGTCATTTCGTACTCTGTAGCCCACAGGATTATTGAAGAGCTTATCATTTAGTTATTCATAAAAGTAGTGCAGAACCAGCAGTGCATTTATCATTTCTGACTATCATTCTGACATAAATGCACGGAGAGTTGTATTGAATTAAGAGATTTAGATTCACAGAAATCACCAGGGGTTGGTAGTTGAGACTTTTCTATAATACAATAAAGGTAAGATAGATATTCATTTATCTACAAACTGACTGTCAGAGTCTTCAAGAAGTCAGAGATCAGAAGTAACACTTTTTGATTTTATGTCCTTTCTAAAGGAATAATCTAAAAGGATGAATGATGTAAACACGTTGCATTTTTCATAACAGCAGTTTGAGAAGAAGATATACATTTGCTCCTAGATAATGAATATTTGGTGTGATAACAGAGCTGTCGGCTCTTTGACAAGCTTGTAAGTTGTTACTTACTCGACATTATTCTGTTGAGAAAGATGACACTGTCCTGCAGCTCTGGGTGGGTTCTTTCTTATGAGACTTTGGTGACAGGTATTTAGAAGATGATTTGCTAATATAAACTAAATGAAATTCTTCAGGTTATCAGTTTTGTGGTAGGGGGAGTAAGTCTCTCTTGGGGAGTTTATGTAATCATCTCAAGATCACATGGATAGGGAACAACAGAGCAGAGAGTTAGATTTAAAATCTCACCCTCCAAAGTGGTCTCAACCAGAAGGGTACATCCTCTCGCAAATATCTTTGGAGGGACTCTGATATGAATGTAATTCAAAACCTTCAGTAATTTACTGTCATATCTTCATTACTATAATAAATACTAGATGCAATACTGTTGTCAAGAAAAGACTATTCCGAACTATAATTTTGGATTGTGAAGTCTAGGAACTTCTATTGCTTTTAGACTTCTCGTGGGGCAGGAAGAAGGAAAACACACCATATTGAGAATTGGTGGTGCAGCAAAAGATGACCAGGGGAGCCTGCTCCAACAATACCCTTCAAGGGCTTTCCTCCACTAGACTGCTAACATACCACTCACTTGCATCATTTAAAGGCTCTACTGCTTCTCAGACTATCAAGCCAACAATACACAGGTATCTGAGCAGGACTCTGAACTACACCAGTTTTGAGTCCTGTATGATCTACAAGCAAGCATATCATATGAATGCCTGGATCATCTTTCAGAGGATGCTACTGAGGTGAGCTTGATAGTTGGAAGCACTGCAGCAGTGTGTTCTTCCATACAGAAATGTCTACATGCAAGGTCAGGGATACACTCCTAGAAGCATGTGGTATGCGTGCACATGGCATCTCCCTGTAAGATTTGTGCTCAGGGATCCAGCTGAAGAGGAGTACACTCTGGAGCTCTCACTTTTCAGAGAGTAACAAAGTCAGCAGAAAGTAGAGATTCTCTAAGTGGGAATCTGCAGTTAGCATAGATCTAATTTCTAGATCTACCATAAAAATTAGTGTAAAATTGCTAATACAAAATTAAGGCTAGGAATGTAGAAGGCCCTGAGATGGAATATTCCCTATGATAAATTCGTCTTGATACTGCCAGTGTTTTTGAAAATCAGAGTAACTATTTGGAAACATGGCTGTACATTATATTTTACTTCCCAAGCATCATATCTGCCTACCACAATGGTACTGCATATCTGCTCAACACATGGTTCCCAAATCTTCCCATCACATGCTACCCCATTTTAAAGAACGGCTCATGAAGTTTGCTTTTTCATACTAGTATAAAGGCTAGAATATTTTTCTAGATTCATAATAATTTAATGGCTTAGCTTCCTGGCTTGGGTATAAACTAAGTTGAGGGAGCATTTTTATTTTTGATTTCATTGATTCTGTAACCTAAATACGAATAAACTAAAGTTTTTATGAAATTGATTTTTAAAAGCTATTCTGATTTAAAAAAAAAGTGTACATTTCGGTAATGTTGACATTTTAAATCAATGGGATCTGCCATGATTGCTGATCATTTTTATTTGAATATGTGTTGTCCCTGTGGTATTGGAAGTGGATGAAAAAAGAGCCACAGTTCCCAGTACATAGTTTTTAGTACTCTGAAAGTAGCAAATAACCTTCTCTATTGAGAACAAAATGGAAAGAGAAGATATTTGATTGTATGAAAGCATAATGTATCTCATAGTAAAAGTGTGAAATAGTTTAATCCATTAACCAGTCATATTTGAGTATTATCATACATAATAATTATATGTTAAACATTATCAATATTCATTGAACTTGTAAAATATAGAAATCAGTAAATAAGAACATGGAGAGAGGTCACCTACTTTTGATATGTTACTTGATCGACTTGCAGATCGCCCTGGGGACTTTTCATTCTGAAAAATAAAATTAGAAACACTGATTAAAGAAAAGGATTGTGTGGCTTTTCAATGCCAATAGAATACAGTGCAGTATACATAGGTTTATGAATATTTTCAATATTGTTCTGACGGGTACACAAAAAGCTTATGCAAATGGCTTTTATCAGATTACATTTCTCTAATACAAAGCAGTATATTGTTAATATGTTCCAATTAACTTCAAGGTAGCAACTAAGCTAGCAATATTTATTTACATGAAATTATTTTTTCTACAAACCTGAGACGATGCAATCTCTTTGCAAATTAGAGAACTGTAGTATAGCCCATTGCTTTTCCTTTTGTATTTGTACCCAGAAAATTCCGAATAAATTCAGGTTCTCCATGCAAGTAAATACTCTGTGCTAGATATGTGGGAGACACCTTCCACTCGTGTCCTGGAGAAACATATTTTATTGGTCTTTTCTGTCTTTTTCACATGCTTGTAAGCACCTAACCTTTAAAATTTAAAATGCTTTCCAAGTTATGTCTTAAGATTTAAAACTTGAAAATGTTTTTAAAATGTATACCCCGCTCTTGTCTCTCTCGCACTTTGTAGTTTCAAAGAAAAAGTGCACGAAAAATGCTTTTGAAAGGCATTTTTTTATGCCATGAAATTTTAATGTAGAAAGCAACCTTAAGGAGCTAGGCCTCTAGTTTGAAGACAGTAGATTCCAGGAAACTACAAGCTTGAGATCTAAGTCAGCTCAGGCCTGAAAATTCAGACTGCTGCTCTCCATCTGCCATTTATGTTCTGCTAATTCTCTGTTGGAGGATAAATGAGTGGAAAATCCGAGTTTGTGTATGCACACACAGGGTGCAGAAAGTGACTCAACGCTGTCTTCCTGACAGGAACTGAGCAATTGTGGTACCCACCCAAGAACAAACCATTCAAAATTCCTGCATAGACACAGGGAGTATTCTCCAGGTCCCAGCACTACTGTGTTGGCAGAATACAGCTGCTGGGGAGGGAGAATCATTCTCATTAGATTTGGCCACCAGTAGGCTTTCTATGTTCCAGTGGATGGCCCCAGACCCATGCAGTCTGACTGAAATTTCCTAGGATGTGGACTTTTGGTAGCAAATGTGCTTTTGTGGATTAACATGCTTTTGTGGATTACAGCCATTGCAAACTGTTGCTGTGTTATACACAGATATTCCAGCTGAACATTTGACATCCATCTCCTGTAACCACTGATGTCACCAAGGAGCATGTTATTACAGACTGGGATGAGTCACAAAGATGTGATTAGTCACACCTCATAACAGCCTGGGATGCAGCCTGGAATGAATGTGCACACTGCCACAAACATGTTTCCCTGATTAGGTTCTTCTAGTGATGGAGAGCAGCACTTTTCTCCTGACAGCTCAACTCTTCACCTAGACACTAGTTAACAAAATCAATCCATCTTCTCTCAGTGAAATTCAGAATTTTGACACATTATCATGTGGAATGTAGGCAAATACACCACAAAAAATAATACACTTGGGGGGGAGTGGAAATGCTTGTAGTAGTGACGGGAGTTATTTAGTTTGCAAATTTTTCATTTAGATGACACTTGAGAATGTGTTTGAGCAGTGGTAAGTGAACCTGCTACACCAAGAGTGAAGGAGGAGGAAGAGGAAGAGGAGGATGAGGAGGAGAGGAGGAGGAGAAAAGAAGAAGAAGAAGAAGAAGAAGAAGAAGAAGAAGAAGAAGAAGAAGAAGAAGAAGAAGAAGAAGAAGAAATATAATATAAGTATTCTTAACTTTCAACCCAAATAGGACTTGCTGCTATCTTGAAATAAAATAGAAGTTCAATTCAGTTTCCAATGGAGAAGAGTTCACCACAGGGGTATGTACATACACCGAGCCAATAACTTCCTTCAAAAGAAGCAGCACCCATCTGAAAGTTTGGTACTTTTAGAGCTGTTTAATATGAAATCTATTGTCCCCATTTTCTCTGAATACAAGTCTGGGCACTGGAAGTTGCAGGTGAGCTCAGGGAAGGTAAAGATTTTTCACAGCTAAGTTCTCTAGTGTTCTCTGACAGCTCATGGAAAGGCAAACTCATCATTGAAGATAATGGGCAGAGGCATCATGGAGTATACTGTCCTTGTGTTGGTTGGCAGGTATCTCAAAGTGAGAGAACACCTTGCCATTAGATGTATGGTGGTATACTGGCATTAGTATGAGTAGATGTTTGACACTGGTGAACATGAATTTTATTGTCATAAAACAGGGAAGATGATATCCTCAGGATTGTTATAAGAATTGAGTAAGTTATAAAACCATTTTTCGTATTACAAGGTTATGACATTTCTGTTGTTCACATCCAGAGAGCTTTCCACCAATTTACTGTGACCATGCAGATTATAATAGTCACAATTTTCCCCTACAGACATCTTGGGTTCTCTGTATTGCAATCCTATGATGGGTTATATTCTGGCCGGTAAAATTTAAGCACTAAAAACAATTGGATAACCAATTGGTGTGCTTTTCCCTGGCAAAGACTAATTCTTCCACTTAACATTTCCTAGTTGCCTTTTGTTCTTTGATAAAATGTAGGCTTAAGGCTTTCCCCCATCCACTTTAATATGTCTGTTGTTCTCATCCCTATTCTGTTCATATTTGTGCCATCATGCTGGCAAGGCTTTATGGATATAGCTTCTGAAATTACTAAAAGACACAATGTCAGAGCATACTCCCTAGTCCTCTGGCTCTTGCAATCTTTCCACCCTTTCTTCTGCTATATTTCCATATCAAATGGGCACCCCTAAAATGTACACATGGTAACATTATACAGACCGATAAGGTTATATTTAAATGGAAAAGGACATGAGTTTGAAAGAACACAAAGAGAGCTATATGGAAGGATTTAGAGGGGAAAAAAGGAAGGGAGGAAAGATACAATTATATTAAATCTAAACAATCAAAAAAGAAAATGAAAAAAATTGTCTACCCAAGATGCTAAAGGACATTGTTTTCTTGCTTTGGAAGCAAAACACCAGAGGGACTTTCTCTGCTGGAAAACTTCCAAAGCAATCTGTTTAATTTGTTGCTAATTAATTGGGTGGCTTGTTCCATTACCATTGAAATGACATATTCTTTGTATATTAGTGAATGTGGTTGTCATACCTCATTATAATGAATTTTATTACTTCATGTTAAATTAAATATGATATCTCAAAATCTAAAACATCTTATGGTTACTCAAATTGACTTTGTAGGACAGGAGAACTTGGAACCTAGGAGAGTTTCTGGCTAATCTATATAAAAAGTATAGGATTATTAAAGAGCAATGTTGGATCTTAATATACCATTCCTAACATGCGCAGAGAGATTCAGAGTTTCAAAGGAGTATATTTTTTAATTAATTTATTTTTACACTCCATATATCACTCCCCACCACCCTGCCCCCTCTGACTGTTACACATCCCACACCTTCTCCCTACCCCCTGTCTCCACATGGATGTCCCCACCTTCCCACCCCACCTGACCTCTAAACTCCTTGAGGCCTCCAGTCTCTTAAGGGCTCTTAAGGTCTCTGAATGAACACAGATCCGGAAGTCCTCTACTGTATGTGTGTTGGGGGTTTCATATCAGCTGGTATATGTTGTCTGCTTGGTGGTCCAGTTTGAGAGATCTCTGGGTGGTCCAGATTAATTGAGACTGGTGGTCCTCCTATAGGATCGCCCTTCTCCTCAGCTTCTTTCAGCTTTCCCTAATTCAACAACAGGGGTCAGCTGCTTATGTCCATTGATTTGGTGCAAATATCTACATCTGACTCTTTCAGTTGCTTGTTGGGTCTTTCAGAGGGCAGTCATGATCGGTCCCTTTTTGTGAGTGCTCCATAGCCTCAGTAATAGTTTCAGGCTTTGGGACCTCCCCTCAAAGGAGTATTTTTAAGATTTTTCAAAAAGTGTCTAATATTTGGTGGGTCATGCATACATCTGATACTATTATTTTTGTTGTTATACTGAATTTTTTTTCAAATTCAATTGCTAGGTATAGCAGAATTTGTATATGGTGTGTATATATGTATGTGTGTGTGTATGTGTGTGTGTGTCCTCTGCCATTCTCCACATTATCCTCTGAGACAGGTCCTCTCCTTGAATCTGGAACTGACTGTTTCAGCTAGATTGATCCTTTAGGAAGCACCTGAAATCTGTCAGTCTCTGCCCTCACTCCCCAGTGCTGGGGTTTGCAGTTAGGACCAGTTGAGTTTTAGGGATCCAAATGTAGGCCTTCATGCTCGTACACATGCTTTGCCCACTGTGCTATATATGGAAAAGATCAGAAAGGAAGTGTGTTTAAATGTACATTAGGACTAATGAGATGGTCCAGAAGATAAATGGTGCTTGCTGCCAAGGCTGACAACCTGGGTCTGATCCCTGGGGCCCACATGGTAGGCGAGAACTCAACACTTGTAGAAGTGTTCTCTGACTTCCAAATACATGCCATGGTAGCATACATCCCAACACACACACACACACACACACACACACACACACACACACACACACAAATAATTAATATGTTTTAAAAATGTATAATAAAGGGAAATTAAATGCTGTTGTACAAAGAAGTCAGACTGTGTTGCTCTCCTGGGAATCAGTATGAGCTATTCTTTCCTCTAGCCTTTCTCTAAGAGAGAGGACAAGAGTGAAGGAAAGGAGAAAGAAACCGAGGCTGCCTGGAAGGGTATCCACAGAATTCAGAGGACTGTTTTTTACTAAAGTAACTAATGCTTGTAATAAAATAAACACTTAAAAACTGTGACTTGTAAATAGAAATCAGGAAGGCAAGCAAGAGCTCTGAGACCTGAATCAGACACTGACATTTGCACTCACAGATCCTTAAAATCTCTGCTGCCAAATGGAAAGCATCAAGTGTCCATGGAACATGAAAGCTTATTTGTTCTTAAGAATTTACACAAAACTGGGGTTCTAGGACTCTAATATTGATTTTTATCTAATAAAGTTAGAGAAGTTTGGGAGATGACAACTCTCCCCACCCCCCCAGGGGAAGCTAACTTTAAAAAAAATTTAGTAGATATTTTCTTTATTTACATTTCAAATGCTATCCCGAAAGTTTCCTATACCCCTAGAGACCTAGGGGCCTCTCTTCCTAATGATGGCTGACTAGGCCATCTTTTGCTACATATGCAGCTAGAGACACGAGCTCTGGGGGTACTGGTTAGTTGATATTGTTGTTTCACCTATAGGGTTGCAGACCCCTTCAGCTCCTTGGGTTTTATCTCTAGCTCCTCCATTGGAGGCCCCTTGTACCATCCAATAGATGACTGTGTGCATCCACTTCATTATTTGCCAGGCACTGGCATAGCCTCATACAAGATAGCTGCTCCACTATGTTCATAGCAGCCTTATTTATAAAAGGGAGATGACAACTCTTATCTCTCTGAAGATAATTATACACATATTACGTATTACATACACATATACAATAATTGATTATCCACATTTGTGTAGGCCAAAGGAGGGATAACACTCTGCAATATAGCTTTAGGAAATATCACACAATTGAAAAACACTAAAAATGTATCCAGATAAGAATTTGTTATTGTAGGGACTGGTGAGCTGACTCAGCATTCTTGCTGCTCCTCCAAGACCAGGCTAGGTTCCCTGCGTCCATATCCCTCAACTCCTAAGTCCGTGTAACTCCAACTCTAGGGCGATCCTGCACCTTCCTTTGGCTTCCACAGGCATATACACACACATGGAATATACATACATAGGCATACACACACATACACAGACATATGAATAAAAGAACTTTAAAACTATTATTGTAAACATTGTCATTATTCAAAGATATAACTGAAAGAATATAAAAATACAATGTAAAACTTTATGTTAATAAATTAAATTTTAAATAGATAAAAAAAACCATTTTCTTGAGACAAGCACTTTGTAAATAGTTACGAAATTGTTTCCCTTCCAACCTTTTAAGGGAGAGCACAAAGTGTACTGAAGACAGACAGGAGCTCTAACTGCAGATCTGGAAAGAAGGCCAACACTGGTCCCATCAGTCCATCAAATCTGCAAATGGATTAAGTAAATGATGCTCTAGAAAAATCAAATTCAAAGAATTTGTTGAAGAAGGAGAAGAAAGCATCAAAAGCGTTAGTGTGAGAAAGCTGAAAAATTAAGAGATTATCCACCCCAGATGAGGACATGATGATTGTATAACTGGGCATTATTAATTAATTTATTTATTTATGCTTTGGTAGAAAACTAATTCAAATTTCCCATACAGAAATCATGTCAGAGAAACCTGCATTTGTCTAATTTATCTGATTCATCTTTTATAAATGAATTGTCAAACAGTTTGAAATAATACCCATAAAGACATAAAGAAGATACAAGACAATTGTTCTCCAGTCTCATGAGTATAAACAAAGATATTTTGAAAATATTAATGTATATTTAAATATTATTACATATATATTATGTGTTATCATAATTTCCATAGAATAGGATGAATGGAATTCACTCCAAGTATTTTTTATCATAGAATATGTCAACACAAATAGTTATCCCAACACATTGAAAGAGGCAAAAAAAAGTTACATAATTAAACACTGAAAAGATATTTGATAAAACCTCAGCCATCTAATGTAAAATTTTAATTAAATAAAAAAAGCTATTAAAATTCTAAAGATAATATTTTAATAAGCAACAGCATACAAAAGTCTGACATGTTGGAATGCCATGCACTGAACAGCTTCCTTTCTGTTTGGGAGTCTACTTTTGTTATTATCCAATTTACTCAGAGTAGCTAGGAAACAAAACCAAGAAAATAGAACATTTGGTAGCAAAATACTGAAGGAGAAGTAAAACCCCAATTTTCCCTTATTGATGGTGTGGTGCTACAGAAACCATAAGTGTCTATAGCTAAAGCAAATTACTGTAGTTAATGAGGTCTCAGTATGGGGTCCAGACACCAGATAATTCTACCAGGGCAGACGCTACTAAGCCTCCTAAAGCCTATTCTCTCCATAATGTCGCTGGGTATATACTTTCCTAGGGTACGATTGCACCAGTCCTCTGCTGCCGGATGACTAAAACCAATCCCCCATAAACAAGATGTGATCAAATCTAGCAATTGCTTCCTCCTTTCTATCATATAAATATGCCACATAAATTCTTCTTGCTCCTTTCTGCTAACCTAGTCTTGGTATTGCTTTCATAATCTACAGGAAACCTGTGTCAGAAATGCTGGAACCAAATTCTGGATGCTAGAGGTGCTTGGATGGTTAAGTGGGGAAGTGTCTCCTGCCAAGTTGGACCACACCCTATCTCATGACCACTGAGAAATAAACTTGTACTTCTTTTGAGTAATTATATTTTCACTCATTACAATTACCATTTCTATCTTCTTTAGGGAAATATTACAAAATCAACAGGGTTCTCTTCACAGAAAATATTCAGAAATGTCTTGTTTATGAATATATTTAATAACAAAATCATTAAAGCTTAAGAACATCAACTCTAAAATAAAGCTTGCTGAGGATCATAACTCATATTCTGAGCAGATGAAGGCACAGAGCCATTCTTAGATGGGAAAGTTAGTTTTGTAAAATATACATTTTATAAAATTAACATACAAGCAGAACATATTTTAAAAAGTCAGGCTTCTGATAGAAATGAGATCTAAAGTACTGGAAATAAAGGCATCTGAAATTGATCTAAATTGTATGATGGCTTTTATGATGGGGAGGAATTGACGCAAATAAAACATCACCCAAAAGTTGCTGGCTTATTTAATTATATTCTGTCTGGAAAAAATAGTTTATTTATACATGTGTATAAGTTGCCAGAGAAGCCAGAAGAGGGTGCTGGATCCCCTGTTGCTGAAATTACAGGAATGTTTAAGCTGCCTGTTGTGGATCTGGAAACCAGACCTGGTCCTCTGTCAGAGTAGTGAGTGCTTTTCACCTCTGTGCCATCCCCTGCCCTCCAAGAAGGCTTTCATGTTAACAAAGAAAAAGACAAGAGGAAGAAACTCAACAGGAAAATGATCACATGTAAGAACAAAACTTCACAAAAATAAGGACTGCTGATCATCAATACACACATCAATACACGGGTAGAGCCTCAAGCAGTCAGGGAGAGACAAGCTAAAGAAATGGTACTTTGTTCCTAATAAAGGAAAACTCCAGCTCTTGCTGGTGAGGGCTGGAGAAAAGAATATTCTTAAACATTTCTAGTAACGTGATTTTCTTTTTGTAGTTTTATTTGGAAAACAACCTGGCAACATATAAGATTATCATTTTATGCAATAACATTATTGGAGGACCAATGTTTTAGAAATAAAAGTACTATTATGTAAGTTTACGTGAAATAAACCCTATTTTTAACAGAAACAAAACTCATGGTAACAGAGGTATGCTAAATGTTAAAATTTCAAAGTTTGAAGTTATCATCTTCCTAGACCTGGCTGGAACTCCAGGTGCCTGCCTCACCCAGGTTTTGTCACCTGGCGCTTTTCCAAGCTATGCCAACAGGGGGCACCGCAGGCAAGCTGGGAGGACGAAAAGAAAACAGCTGGATGTTTCTCCTGGGCATCCTCCCTGCTTCTGCATGGGAAACTTGCCTTCAAACAGTTATCTTACTGTCTTGCATCAGTGACTGAACACTGGGAAGGTTTCCTCTCAACACAGAGGCAGGCTCCTGGTTTTAGAGACGCCAGCACCAGTCAGCTAGTTTCAATTTTGTGGAACCTCACCAGTAGGTTTTTAGTGATTCTAATTTCTTTCCTTTCATACACAGAACTAGGAAATGGAATCCTGCATTGTTCTGACATCCTGATGTTCTTTTCCTTCTTCTTTTTCCTACTTAGTTAATGACCCTGTATAGCCAGTCGAAAAATCTTTATAATAAAAATTTCATATCAAAACAAAATTTTAATTAGAAAGTGTGTGTGTGTGTGTGTGTGTGTGTGTGTGATGGTATGTGGTATGTGTATTAAATGGGAAGACACTTTGTAAGAGTCATTTCTTGCTTTCCCTCCCTGTGTGTTCTGGGATAGAACTCAGGCAGTCAGGTTTGACAGCTAAGCCTTTTTACATGCAAAGGTATCTTACCAACCAGACAAAAGATTTGTCTTAATTAACAGAACAATGCTGTCTTTGTTTGGGTTTCTATCACTATGATACAACACCATACATGTAACTTTGGGATGAAAGGTTTTATTTCATCTTACAACTCTCAGGTCACACTCCATCACCAAGGTAGTTCAGAGCAGGAACTTGAGGCAGGAACTGAAGCAGAAATCACGGAGGGGGACATCCTATTTTCTTTCTGTTCCTCATGATCTGATTCGTCTGATTTGTTTAACAACACGGTCCACCAGCCCAGGGATGTAGGTAGTTTTTTAAAGTTGAAAAATACTTTAAAATATCTCCTGAATAACTTCTTTATAAGGTCAAATCCACCCCTTCAAATCTTACCTATGGATTGTGGGAAAATGTGAAAATTTGATTCAAAGAGTGAGGGGGGTGGGGAACAGACTGTTTGCCATCTTGGTTCAAATTATAGATCAACTTACAACTTACAAGTTCTGTGACCTCGAGCTAGTAATTTTGCTTTTTAATATGCCATGTCATTGTTTCACTGGAGCTTTTCATGCTTATATATATAACAAATACAGAGGTAAGAATGAATTCTGGCCTATGTCTCTCAATAAAGAACCTTAGTTAAAGAAATGGCCTGAAAATGGAAGGTTCGGTCACTCAGCTTCATTTAGCTCCTTAGTTCTCAGCTGCACACCTATCCACACAGACACATCATGGAAGTATCAACACTGTCTTCGGCTGCAAACTCAGCTTTACAAAACCTCCATAGATCTCATTCTAGGCACAAATTTCCAGATAAAAATTCTACAGAATTCTTGCTAATGGCCTTGATGTGGAATAGGCTCACACATTTTTTTTTCTCTTTATTAGATATTTTCTTCATTTACATTTCACATGTTATCCAGAAA
>LR754790.1:6119-29113 GCA_902729485.2 Mus minutoides | reverse complement strand
TCCTTCCTTCCTTCTTTTCTTCCTTCCTATTTGGCATTGGGTTTCTAACATTTAAACTTGATTGTATCTTCCTTCTAGAGTTTACTTGTATAAGACTTAGAATTTGGTGAGAACACCTCTAATTTCAGTACTTGGGAGGCAGAGATAGGTGGTTCTCTGTGAGTTCAGTGACAGTCTGGTCTAGAGATCAAGTTTCAGGGCAGCCAGGACTATACAGAGAAACCCAATTCCTTCCTTCCTTCCTTCCTTCCTTCCTTCCTTCCTTCCTTCCTTCCTTCCTTCCTTCCTTCCTTCCTTCCTAAATTATTTCATTTATTTACATTCCAGTCATTGACCCCCTCGATTCCCCTCCCCAGTTCCTCATCCTGTTCCCCGAACCTCTTGCCTTCTAGAAAGTACTCCCACCCACTAGGTCTCCCCCTTGCCTGGGGCCTCAAGTCTCTCAAGGATTAAGTGCATCTTCTCCCATTTAGGCCTGACTAGGCAGACCTAAATATCTAGATATCTGTCTGGGGCCTTGGATCAGTCTGTGTATGCTTCTGGTTGGTGGCGTCTGGGTTAATTGAGACTGCTGGTCTTCCTATGGGATCATTCTCTCTTTCAGCTTCTTCAATCTTTCCCCTAATTCAACCACAGGGGACCCCGACTTCAGTCCAATGGCTGTGTGTAATTATCTGCTTTTGTCTCAGTCAGCTGCTGTTAGACTCTCTCTGAGGACCACCAGGCCAAGTTCCTGTCTGTAAGCACATCATAATATAGTAGTGTCAGACCTTGGTGTGCTCCCATAAGATTATTAGACCTCCTTTCCTTCAGTGTTTTCTCCATTTTTCTCCTTTCAGTTCTTTTAGAAAGGAATGATTCTGGGTCAGGAATTTTGACTGTGGGTTAGTAACCCTGTCCCTCCACTTGAGGCCCTATCTACTGGAGGCAGACACTTCAAGATCCCTTTCGCTAATATAGGGCATCATTCCCAATGAGTCCCAAGAGTGCCTCAACTCCTGGGTCTCTGATATTTCCCACTCCCCAAGACATGTTCATAGAAACCTTATTTATAATGGCCAGAAGCTGCAAACAACTCAGATGTCCCTCAACCAAAGAATGGATACAGAAAATGTGGTTCATTTACACAATGGAATACTATTCAGCTATTAAAAATGAAGACATCATGAATTTTGCAGGCAAATGGACAGAAGAAGAAAATATCCTGAGTGAGGTATGTACTCACTGATACATCGATATTAGCCAAAAAGTAGAGAATACCTAGGATACAACCTACAGACTGTAAGAAGTGTAACAAGCAGAAATGCCCAAGTGAGGAGGTTTCAACTGCACTTAGAAGGAGGAAGGAAGTAATTGCAGGAGGCAGAGGAAGGGAGGGACCTGGGTGGGAGAGGGGAGGGGGAGGAGAAAGAGGAACAGGATCAGATATAGGGGAGGGACAGAAGAGAAGCCCAGAAGGCCAAGAGAATGAAGAGAAATCCAGTTTCAAGGGGGGGGGGCAGGAAGGAAGGAAGGAAGGAAGGAAGGAAGGAAGGAAGGAAGGAAGGAAGGAAGGAAGGAAGGAAGGAAGGAAAGGGAAGGAGAAAGAAAGGAAGGAAGGAAAACACATGGAATTTGACAGTGGTTGTGTTGGGGAAGATCTGGGAACACTTGAAAAGAGTAAATGGGAAGTGGCTATGTCATATTTCATTGAATATACGTATAAAATTCTCAAACTAATTACAAGATAGTGAAGAGCATATCAGAAACAAGCTATCCTATTTATCTTCACCTATGAATATATTTTATAATATCTGGTCTCATACTTCCAGAGCCATCTCTAGTAGCTTCCTTATCTTTCCTCTCATCCCTAGCAGGGCCGTTTCCATGTTGCCTTCTTTCCAGGTGACCCATTCCTTTCTGCCATCTCTAGTGTACACAGCAATCCTATCTCTCTCCATGTTCAGAGCAAATGATTTTTTTCCTCCAGCCAACCCTTGACTTGAAAATTTGCACGTGAGATCCAGCCTCTTTGTTTCCCTAACTCCTCGCTTACCAAAAACTCTGAATCCTCAATAGGTTTGGGGTCAATAAAGAAAACAGGGAAGGAAACGTTGAAGAATGTTATTGTTCCCAAAATGATGTATTTATCTCCCTAATGGACACTTAATTTTTGGTTATCTTTTATAAATTGGAAGGCAGGAGAGAGACCAAGCTACGACAAGCAAACTGAGCATAAGTAATGAGGTACCTCTAGGAGGTTGAGAACTGTGTGTACTGCAACTGTAGTATGCAATATGCATTGAAAAAAGTAATGGTTTATATTTTAAGAATATACACAACAAAACTCGTTGTAACTCTTGCAAAGCTATGCTTTAGTTGATCTTACATCCCTTGAAGGTAAACGTAGAGTCTATAGACCTAACCCAGGTAGAGATGAACTGATGATACTCGTTAGAAAAGGAACCAGAAAAGAGCCTCAGCAACGCCTAAGGAGGTTTCACTGGATCTGAACATTGCCGACTGCTCAAGAAAACCCCAGCTATAAACCTCACCTGACAAAAAGAAAGTAGTGTCACATTGATGTTTATAATTATCACGGTAGTAGAGGTAATCAGTGGTTAACAGTTGCTCATACAGCTAGTGTTTCATATTGCCACCAGTTTCATATTGCTTTGACCAAGGCTGTCACAGAAGCTACAGATCTTACGTAGCTGTTAGAGCACGGCTCATCTACTTTCATGACCTCAGTTACACATGAGCCCATTAGTTGTGGCAGAATTGGTGGAGAAAAACCTGCTTCTTTGAAATTTAAGGGTACATTTCTCCCTCTAGTAGGGTATGTGTGTGTGTGTGCATGTGTGTGTGTGTGTGTGTGTGTGTGTGTGCGTGTGCGCGTGTGCGTGTGCGTGTGCGTGTGTGTGTGTGAAATTGTGTGAGTAAAATTTACCTAGCTTGATATATTTGTTACTTGGAAACCCTGAATAGCTTTTTCTTAGAAATGACCAGAAAAAAATTAAAAGTGACTCATAAAAGCTCTTAATTCTGGGTGGATTATTTCTAGATGGATGTTATTTTTATTTAGATCTAGAAGATTAATATTATTAATATTAGCTTTCCAGTATAATGGAAGTTGTTTTCATTAGATTTTGAAGCCATCATTTCAAAATAGATCATAACCATTTTTCAAAGTAGCTCACTCCTTTCTTACATTTTAACAAGACAACAAAACTCAAGAGTGTCCTTACAGTTTTGGATCAAATGATCTTAGAAATATATTGAAGAAATGCTAAAACTGGCTCAAATTCCACTCTGTTATTTAAATTTTTTTATTTTTGAGATTATAAAATAATAACATAATTGCTTCCTTCACTTTTCTTCTTCCAAACTCCTCTCTAAATCTCTCCTGAGCTTTTAAATTCATATCTTTTCCCCCTTTAATTGCTGTTATATACTTATATGTATACACTAATTTTAATGGATAACCTTAATTTTAATGGTATCAAGTCTGTGATAGAGCTTTCAAAAGAAAGACATTTCATTTAATGTATTGGGGGGGGGGTTGTGAGAAGTTATATATGAAAATTATGAATAAATGCATATAAATTCTTTTTCCTTTGTCTTTTAAAAAAAGAAGTATGTCATGTGTGTGTGTCTCTGTGTGGGTATTTTCATGTGAGGACAGGTGTACAGGGAGGACAAAGGCACTGCCTTTTTGGCAGCAGGAGTTACAGAAGGTTGTAGGCTATAGGATGTGGGTTCTGAAACCTGAACTGAACTTGGGTCTTGTGCAAGCACAATACACACTCTTAACTGCTGAGCCATCTCTCCAGGCCTCTTGTCTTCTATTATACAATCACATATGTAGAAACAATTGATACTGTCTAAATGTTGAAATTCTCAACGTTCCCCTCCAATTCAGTAAACATTTTGTAAGATCTTCATGATGAGGACAGTTGCTATAGACAGGACAAAGAATAACAAACTTCAAAGTCTAAAGAGTTAGTGAAAGAGGAGACACTTGTGGATAAGAGTTAGTGACTCCTCCCGGACAGTGTGTCTAGGGGAGAAGGATTCCCTCTTACAGTTCACAAGGGCAAAATCATTGAGAGAAAAAGAAGAGAAAAGCTGTAGGATAAGGCAAACCTGAGCGCACATTAACAGATTCAGCTTTGATGGGTCTCTTCATATTTATGAAAGCACTTAACAACCAAACTACACTTCTAGCCTATGATTCTAACATTCTAAACTGAAAATTGGCTTTCATGTCCCTTTATGTTTTTAGAAATAAGAAATCATCTTCAACAGCCAACCTTGTCTTAGTGTTAAAGTACTATGTTTGGAGCTATGGTCCGAAGTCATGATGAAATAATGCCAATAATATAAAATACCTGTTGTAAATTGTAAAACCCACTATCATCTCTACCATATGTATCACTCACAGTTTGGTGGGTTTCAAAACTCAGGAGAAAGAAGGAAACAAAGAACCATTTTAGATCATACAATTAAAACGTGAAGCGAGAACGCTAAAGAAATTCTAAACTTAATAAATTTACTTATTTTATTTTTCTACTACACTTTGTTTGCTTTTTAATTTTTATTTTGAATTGTCATGAATACCAAGGCAAACACACACACAAAATAGTTCCAGGTAATTCTAATAGTTCAGGATCACTGTATTATTTACATTCACAATCCTTACAGCAATAAAACTTTTTATCCCATTTTCATAATTGTATTCTTATGCCAATTGTGACTACATTTTCTGAAAATGGAACATCGAAATATAACTTATTGGTCTCGAGCCAATAAAAAGAAAAGTGAAACACAGTCATTAAGCAAATTCATTTGAATAATGTTCATTTAGTTGTATTCCTGGATGAAATCAGGAAACAAAGGCAAAAACAAATTATCCCAGGCCTGGAGGCTCAAATGTTTGAAGATTTGATTTTAGATATACTCTACAAGTATGGTTCATGCATGCCTTCAACTCCAGCACAGGAGGAATGGAGATAGGTATATCTGCAGGTATCACTGACCAGCCCCAGATATATAGAAAATAAACAAAAAGCTCATCCTGAGGTCAATCTCTGATCTCAATAAATGCCTGCACAGTCCAGTACACCTGTACATGCATACACATGCATACACACACACATCAGAGATCCCAACCACCTACCCCACAGATTACACCTTCCATATACACATGTCCCTGAGATCTTACCACATGTTCACACTCACACACGCTATACCTACTTGCACACATATGTGCACATACACATACCCCATGCCACTTGCATATAACACACACACACACACACACACACATGTCATGTTATATAAAAGTTATCTCTTCACAAGGAGCCATTCAGGGACATATTTTAACCCAAATTCATTGATGGATGTGTTTTTTAGCACCTTCCAATATTTGGTGCCAATTAGAGTCTTGATTTTAAATGTTTTTAATAGCAATTTGTAGAGACTGACATCGTTAGGTTCGTGTTTTTAATACTGTGAATTTCACTTTTNTATATATATATATATATATATATATATATATATATATATATATATATATATATATATATATATATTTCAACTTATTTTTTCTCTATGGGGAAACACCGTAGAATGTGAATGGGGGATAGCAGAAAGCCATTTAAAACTATAAATGATGCTTTGGACATCTTTTTCTTTTCCTCTACATGCATGTGATGATGCAGAGAGGAAGTAATTAAAAATAATGTTGATTTTATTGTATTATGTTTATAGCTTTCCAACATGGTATGTTTATAGCTTTCCTTCATGACTTAGAGGGACATGACAAAATCTCATTAAAATAACATTATATGTCAGCGTGAAAGCAGACTCATTTGTAGGCTTTTGGTTTTGCCAAAAAGGGAAAGTTCCTGACAAGTTTGCTGATTGAAGAGTATTATGATCTAGTTACTGAAGTCTTCTAGAATTTATTGAGGCAACTCACAACTTTCTCACTCTTTTCCACCCAGGAAACAAAATGAGCAGTATATTTTTATGATGTGGCAATATAAATCTTGGAATGTATTCACCAATATGCCAGAGAGGTGAGGTGTCAAGAATGTCCTCTTCTTAGCTAGAGATATCTGATATTTTCCCGCACAATGAATTCAGTCATTGACACAGACTTTCTTAAAGTTCATCTGTATGTCTACACAATTTACATTTTAAAGCAGTTTTCCCCTACTGATGGCCTTTATTTACATTTGGAGTTAAAAATTAAATTCTTTATGAAGTTAGGTATCCTCTGCTCTGTATGATTCTTAGGAGCATCCTTGACCTCTTTGTACTAAATGAGAGTAAATTGCCCAACCACACTGTCTCTGTCTCATTTACGACAACCAAAAATGTCCGTAAGCTTGGCCAAGTGGTCCCTGGGAGGCAAATTGCCCTTAGTTAAAAAAAAAAAAAAGACTATTGCGGTAAATCTTGCAAAATAATACTTTCAGAGCCTAAGACATTAGTAATCTTCTCTTCTTTGCAACTCTTGCAACATATCCTGTATGTTTATGTATTTTGACCATGTACTTTAAAGTGTGAGCTCCTGTTTTTAGCCTTCTGTGTATCACCTGAGGAATCTCATATTTGAATGTGGATACGGGTATGGTGTTGGGCTAGCCTTGTGTACAGTCTTTAAATATAGGTGGTAGTGGGTACAGTCTTCCACGCTATTTCCAAAGAGGTAACTAGTCACTTTCTGTCAAACTTCCTGAATGTGTAGACTGACCTTTGTGTGAGAATCCTTACTTGGACACATGGTCAGGGGTCAGGGTCAGGGGGAGGGCCGAAGTGGAAGATTAAAAGACAAAGACACTGGCCTGACAAAAAAGATACTAAAGGTAAAAATGAGAAAGAAGTTTATTTGTTTGTTTTAATGGAGTGGTAGGAAATAAAAAATTTATTCTCCAAAAATTTGTGTCTGGAAGCCAGTGATTGTTCATCCTGGAAGACTGCATAATGCGTGAGTTCATTGGATTCAGGAAATCTCACACTGACATCAATGGTCTGGGTGTTCGCTCAAGAACAGGGAAGAAGTTTCAAAGCAAAAATGGTGACTTAATACAGTGGTTTTTTTGGTTTTTTTTGTTTTTGTTTTTGTTTTTTTTCTGATCCAAATTCTCTTCTGTGAAATATTCCAAGTGTTACATTGAATTTACCTTTTTGAAATCAAAATGATGTGAACATAGAATTCAGCTTGCAGGTTACTTGACTTTTCTTTGTTTTGGAAGCTTTATTGTTGATTTAAGTTTTTTAGAATTGTGTTCCTTTGCTAAGAATTTCATACCTTAAAATCCCCACTAAAATCCAGGATTCAGAAGCTGGTTATCTGAAACTTAGCATGTTGTGAGGTCACTGACATTTCTTCTGTGATTCAGATCACATGTTTACAGTGAATTTTTTTAAACAAAGTGCTAATGTAGATAAAGACCTATGTATTTGTACTGAATAGAGTAACACCGATAAGTTCACAAGATTCAGGTTAGACTGATTTCTGTGATATTTATCTGGAATAGTCAATAGCTGAAATATGCAAAAATAAATCCCTCACGAGTCCATACATGATTCAAAATTGAGGCACACTGGATTAACTGTTGGATTAATGTGAAATGAATTCTAGCCATTCGCATCTTGACTAGAAAGAGACATGTTCTATAAATGGGAGTTAAGAGGAATGGTTATGGGTATTTGCCTGGGATACTTAAACACAAACTAGTGGAAGACAGTGTCTGTCTTTAACAAATGCATTTTCTGTGTTAAACTATTGTGGTACAGGTATGCATCGTTCTCCTTTTATTTGTTACAAGACTGCTGATACTGTATACATAGAGAAGAGCATCCATGGCCGTAGGCATCTCTTCTCATTTCTTATCTGGAAAAACAGAACAGCATCGTGCTCACTTCTGTTATCATTTGTTTTGTTGTTGTGCTAAACTCAATCACATGAAATCCAAAGCCTCCTCCATAATTACTGTATGAGAGGACTTTGTCTATGAGAGGACTTTGTCTATGAGAGGACGTTGACTGGCGTTTTCACAGATTTGAAAGTTGCCCAAAACTTAGTTTGCAGTTTGGTACCAGCTACAACAATTTTGAAAGAGAAGATAATGGGGACAATTCTTTCTGATGCTCTTTATTATGTAGATACAGTAATCAAAAGAGTGACATAATTGAGAAGATATTGGTACCAATGGAATGTCATTAGAGAGATGTATATGTCAATAGAATATTAGACACAATCTACAAGGAAACAGCAAAAATACCTGTGCATACCTCAGTGACATTCTTTCCAACAAATAGTATTTTTAGTCAATTATTGCTGTATTTAATAGATTAGTATATTTCCCAAACCTCATAGGAAGGTTTTTTTTTTCCTCAGTAGACAGTGATTAATACATAGACAAGAACTGGGAAAGATAAGAAAGTGGAGTATGGAACACTCAACCATAATCAGGATATTTATAGCACATACCCTCCTCCCAAGTCTCAGGGGCTATTACAGAAGAAGAGGTAGAAAGATGGTAAGATTCAGAGTTAGTGGGTGGCTACAAGATCATAGTGTTTTATAGACACAGTAGGGCAGTAGCTTTTACAAACTCACAGCAGTTTGGACTACATACACTAGTGAAAGCAGAGGCTAGACAAAATCATCTCATAGAGAGCAAAAAAGTTCCACCCAAGCTACGACATACTAGCAAACAATAGGAACTTGGAGAAGAAGATGTATTTTAAGGTATGGTCCCTGGTAGTTCAACAAAATTTCAGTCGGAGTTGGTCAAGAGTCTATAAGCAGTATAGATTTGACTTAGTGGGTTAATTTTAAAGGGTGTGTGTGGTGGGGGGATGCAGGGCACAAAGTTGGTGGGAAGGGAAGAGTGAGCAAACTTGAGAGGAGTTAAAGAAGTGTGAATGTGTCCAAAATACACACCAGATTCCATGAAAGTAAAACTGCATGTGGTTGTGAGGTACTGGACATGGGTTCTGAGACTTGAACTTGGGTCTTCTGGAAAGGTGAAAGGGCATTTAATGCCTTTTTCTGACTTCCATGAACACATGGCATTTGCATCATGTACACCTACACACACACACTCATTCACACACACACACACACACACACACACACACACAAACAAACACATGCATGCATGCGTGCATGCACAGATAAGCACACACAGAGGCAAAATAATCCTACATGTGGAATAAAATAAGTCTGAAAATGTATGAATAATTGATAGACAGCAGTAGTGTTTTGGGCATTTAACTGTATTAGAGTCGGTGCTATTTGTTATAAAGAAAGGGAAAAAGGAAAACCAACAACAGCAAAGATGGACTAAAAAGGATCCTGAACTCTTATTCCTAATCAAGACCCCTATTGAAAACATGGAGACACACAGAAAGAACAATCTAACGTTGTCCCATGGGATCAAACTCTATTTCCAAACCTGCTGCAGGTTCATAAAAGCAAGCAACCAACAATCAAACAAACTCTCTCATCTTGGGCCAAATTTCGAGTTGAACTAAACCAGAATATTTCCTAGGAGCTTGTTCAATATTTGGCATCGGTACAGCCTTTTATTTGTTATAGAAATTATTTTTAAGCTCCTGCCATTTCAGTGATACCCATAAGTTTCAGTAAGGAGATAATGTGGGGGTTGAGGGCTAAATGGGAAACACAAGGGAGCGAATGCATTAATCACTCTCTTCATATTATTTCAGGTGCCCACTTGTGAAATCGCCTTTGATCTCCACAGCAGAGAACTGTTCTGCTCCATTTCAAGAGCCTGCCCTGTGTGCCATTTCCCTATGCTAGACTGAACTAGCAACAAACTTCACAGACAGGATTCCACCATGGGCCATTTCAAAAGAGGTGAATGTTAAGTCTTCCACATCACTTTTAAAATTTTCTTTCAGCAGAATGCAGTTTAAAAATTCTGTTAGTTAATATTGCCATTGGCCCTGCTCAAATAATGAGGATTAGAAATGGGAGCTCAATCATAACATATTTTGCCAGAGCTATTTTACTTCTAGCTATTTGAAGGAGTGAAAACACAAAAACAAACCCCAAAAAACAACCTCTCCAGCCCTTAGGAAAAAAGCAAAGTCTGGGTAGACACTGTAAAAGAAAAATTTTTAGATATTGGCTTTATGTCATTGCTTCTGATGATAGCACTGTTTCCTGCAACTTAAAAACCTGAATTCAGATAAGAATAGAAGAGGGATCAGGATGAGCCAGAGGAAGGCCCTTAGCCATCATAGCAAAAGAGGATACCTAACTAGGTCATATAAGGACTTAAAGTGGTGGGCTTGTGGACTTTTTAAAAATTATCTAAGACAAGGAAGATAATACGGTCCTTGGAATAATGCATTTGTGATCAGAGGTCAAAGTACCAACACCGAACATTTCCACTTAGTAGTTGTTTATCTTAGCATTTTAAAAACTAAATTTGTGTGTATGTGTCTTTTGTTTGTGTATTTTTCATGTATATTTCTAGCTTTTGTAGAGGCAAGAAGATGACATTGGATTTCATGGAGTCTGAACTACAGATGGGTGTGCACTGCCATTTGTGTGCTGGGAATTTTGACCTGGGCCCTTTGGAGGATTAGACAGTGTACTTCACAGCTGAACAGAAAAAGACAATTGTGGAAATGTGAGAGTATCATAAAGTTAATAAATGGCATAGATCCCAAGACAGGGCAGTCTCTGGATGGCATTTCCTTCAGCCTCTGCTCCATTTTTAGTCCTTATATTTCCTTTAGACAGGAATAATTCTTAGATAAAAATTTTGAGATAGGTGGATAGGACTCATCCAATCTGCAGACACCAAACCCCAACACTGCTGATGCCAAGAAGTGCTTGCTAACAGGAGCCTGGTACAGCTGTCCTCTGAGAGACTCTGCTAGCCCCTGACTAAGACAGATGCAGATACTCACAGCCAACCATTGGACTGGGCCCAGGGACCCCAATGAAAGTGTTAGGGGAAGGACTGAAGGAGCTGAAGGGGATGGCAACCCTATAGGAAGAACAATATCAACTAATTGGAGTCCCCCACCCCTGCCCAGAGCTCCCATGGAATAAACCACCAACCAAAGAGTATACATAGATGGGCCCATGGCTACATATGTAGCAGAGGATTGCCTTATCTGGTATCAGTGGGAGGGGAGGCCGATGGTTGTGGAGGCTCCGTAGGTGGATGCTAGAGTGGTGAAGTGGAAGAGGGTGGGTGAGTAGGGGAGCACCATCTTAGAGGCAAGGGAGAGGGGGATGGGACGGGGGATTTGCAGAGGGAAGACTTTGGGAAGGAGGATAACATTTGAAATGTAAATAAATAAAATAATCAAGAAAATATATAAAAAATTAAAAATATTTTTTTAAGTTAATAAATAACACAACATGTAAAAATATTAAAGAGCTATCTTGCCCTGGCTTGACTTTCCATTGATGTGATAGATAAAACATAATGACCAAAAAACAGGTTGAGGATCGGAAGGTATACTGAAATTCCAGTCTCTGGGTTCCTGCTTGAGCTCCGTCCTGGCCCCCATCAGTGATGGCCTGTAGCATAAAGTTTAGATTTAAAAAAAAAGGTACCCTATCAAGAAAACCCTAAAAATGTATGAGACTATGGAATAAACACTCAAAGAGGCATAAAAAGGCTTGAGTTTCAAAGATAATGAAAACTTGATTCACTATTCAATCTTACATGTGAATAAAAATTGGGACATTGTGTGGGATTAAGCTTATGACTGTAAATTCTCTTGAATGGATGTTTTGGTTTCCAGGATTAATATTTATTCACTGATGTCTAATTAGCTAAATATCACTGTGATTTTTCAAACATTACATCTCACAGATATTAATTATCATGGTTTTAAAGAAGACATATGTAGCTGCCAGACTTCTGGACTCTGTTTCCATCTCTTTCTCTTACTGATTTTGACATTACAGACACAGATTATCCTGGATGGTCCAAGGATATTGAGTGTGCAACCTGTTTCTAGATATAGAACATCTTTGTTTTCTTACCAGCTAATGGGCAAAGCGTGATTTCCCATCCCTTAGTCTTCTTTGCCTTCCTATTCTACTCTAGAAGAGGGACACGGCATGTTGTGTATCATATTCTGCTGATATTGAAGCCTTACATCTTGCAAGGAGCTCTGTAAATAGGAAGGGAATAGCTCAGAACAGCTTCAGGAAATCCCTGAAACTGACCAGATTCACTAGGCCCCTCCCTGCCAGAGTAAGGAATAAAAGCAGAGAGTTCCTCAGAAGAGTCAAGCTGCAAAGAAGACTTTCAGAGGAAAAATACACAAAGAAGCCAGCTATCTGCTTGGAAGACATTTAGACCAACTGAGGCACATGGCAAGAATGCTCTCCAACACACGGAGCTGCCTGCAGGCTATGCAGTATGCCCCATGATCCCAGCTTTGTGAACTGTCACCCATGCTTGGGTCAACTTAGGTGATACAGCTGTTACTGAGTCATTGCTACCCCGATTTTCTTACCCATAGTCCTGAAAGTAGACATAGTAAAACTCATCAATTCACTAAGATGGATGTTGGTGATGTCTGTACTTTGGATAGTCATGAATTCTCTATCTGGGTGAGTGGATGAATGTCTTGCATCCTCCAAGAAAAGTTTCATCATGAACCACATGTCCACACTAGAAATATATTTCTCTTTAAGCAAGGGAGTCTTTGGTTTAAATATTAAGTGACTCATTGAGTACAAATTGTAGTTTGGCTATATCTGTGCACTTGGATTTCTGTACTTTCTATGAAGAGTCTGTTGGTTTTGGTGATATACCCCAAAGATCCATGTGTTAAAATTTTGATGACCATCCCACTGGGAGGTGGAGCTGAGAGAAAGGAAGTTAGGTCATTAGGCATATGTCTTTGAAGTGGATCATAGGACCTTATCTCTCTCATTGCTTTCTAGGCACCTTGAAGTGGAGGCCCCTTCTGAACGTTCTCACACTATAGGGAACTACAAAGCCACAGACCCAAAACATAGTTGCAAAGTAGCCGTGGGCTGAGAATCCAAAACCCATAGGACAAATAAACATTCCCCTTGCTCAGAGAACTATTTTAAGTAATTAGTTGCAGAAAGACAAAGCTCTTCCTGTATTTCATGAGAAATCCATGTGTCTACTCACAGAGCTTAGCCACTCAAAGCACTATTGTTATGCTGTGCTATGTGTGATTGTGAGTATAGGCCCACATGTGTGTAGTATCTAAAGAAGTCAGCAGAGGGCATTAGATCCCCTGGAACTGTAGTTACAAGCCATTTTGAACTATTAGAAACTCAACTCCAGTCCTCTGTAGGAATTCTTAACCAATGAGCTATCTCTCTGCCCCATCTTTTCCTACTTTCGAGTCTTGAGTGCAAGACACACATTCTGGAGATGATGTGGCAGAGATGTAATGGATGTTGGGCCTAACCTGTACTCTACAGACCTGGATTCCTGGCACAGTTCTGCCACAAAGTGACTCTAGAAAACTAGTCACTTAACTTCTTGAGTTTTGTCATGAGAAAAGTGAGGAGTTTTCATGACAGCATATTGTAAATTTCACATTTACAGCATTTTCTATTTAATATTTTGAGATGGGCTCTTATTTTGAACTTGTCTACATTGTATTTAATCAATCACAATAAATCATTCTAGGAAATAGTAGTATTAACCCTTTCAAAACAGTTGTTGAGCATTTGTTTTGTCTAGATAACTACATGTAATAACATAAGCAAATAGAGAAGGCACATTAATAAAGCTTTTACTTTAAATGATTATCCCACAAACTGAATTGACGCTTTAAAGAAGTACAAGCTAGTAGAAAGATGCATGACTCACTTGAAATCAGTTGCAACTGGAATCTTGGATGCAAATACAAGCCTTAGAAAGAACTTCTGTTTAGGTCCTGTCATATTGTATGATTAGAGATGCAGTAATAGGACATGGGCAGTGAGGTGAGCCTGCTGATACAGGCAATATTTGCTAAGCCTTATGACCTGAGTATATGCTTCTGCATAAACACCCTAGGACCCGCATAGAGCAACTAGAAAACTACTCCAGGAAGTTTTTCTCTTTCCTCTGACATGTGTCATGGCACACACACTCCTACAAAACAGATATTATGATTTTTAAAAAGCATTGTTACAATACTTGCTATTTAGTATTTCCTCTATGCTCTACTGCCCCCCCTCCACTGTTGCTCATAGGTCTAAACCCGTTCTTATCTGACTACCATTATCCCACTTACAATGACAGTATCTTGCAAATTTCATACTTATGGCATTTTTCTATTTAATATTTTGAGATATGGTCTTATGTAGCTTAGGTAGATATAAATTTTTGAGTACCCTGACTCCATTTCCTGAGTGCTCGGTTGAAGATGTACACAGCCATGCCCAGTTTAGGTGGTGCTGGGGACTGAGCTCTGTGTATTACACATGCCAGACATGCATGCTGTCAACTACATCAAACACCACATCTTCCATTTAATATTTTTAAACAGTGATTGACCAAGTTATTTGAAACTGTGGAAATTGAAACTTCAGATGGTGATGGAATGCTACTCTATATGCACGGGTATGTCCGAATATCATTAATAGTCAGCACTTTTGGAATGTTCAGAAAACTTTTGGTTAAAGTCAAAATCAAATAACATGCCATTAATGTGACCACAGAGGTGGGTTTTTTTTTTTATATTTTTTTATTAGATTTTTTTATTTACATTTCAAATATTCCTGAAAGTTCCCTATACCCTCCCCTCACCCTGATCCCCTACCCACCCATTCCCACTTCTTGGCCCTGGTGTTCCCCTGTACTGGGGCATATAAAGTTTGTAAGACCAAGGGGCCTCTCTTCCCAATGATGGCCGACTAGGCCATCTTCTGCTACATATGCAGCTAGAGACACGAGCTCTGGGGGTACTGGTTAGTTCATATTGTTGTTCCACCTATAGGGTTGCAGACCCCTTCAGCTCCTTGGGTACTTTCTCTAGCTCCTCCATTGGGGGCCCTGTGTTCCATCCTATAGATGACTGTGGGCATCTACTTCTGTCTTTGCCAGGCACTGGCATAGCCTCACTCGAGATAGCTATATCAGGGTCCTTTCAGCAAAATCTTGCTGGCATATGCAATAGTGTCTAGGTTTGATGGCTGATTATGGGATGGATTCCCAGGTGGGGTAGTCTGTGGATGGTCCATCCTTTTGTCTTAGCTCCAAACTTTGTCTCTGTAACTTCTTCCATGGGTGTTTTGTTCCCTATTCTAAGGAGGGATGAAGTATCCGCACTTTGGTCTTCGTTATTCTTGATTTTCTTGTGTTTTGCAAATCTCAGCAATTGGGAGGCAGAGGCAGGCAGATCTCTGAGTTCAAGGCCAGCCTGATCTATAGAGTGAGCACAGAGGCTAAAAAGCGTATGTCACCTCAGAGTCACTGCTCAGATTATCTGTCTGCTATTTTGCAGAGTTCCTATATAACAGCAAATTAAGTAGCATTTGATAACATCTAGAGAGCAAACCACGTATTTCTCCCAACTGTTTGATGCTGTTAGCATCAGCCAGGGAACACTTGACTGCAAAAACTCCTGTCACACTCTTTTTCTTTTTCTTTCTTTTTCCTCTTTATTAGATATTTTCTTCATTTACATTTCACATGTTATCCAGAAATTTTCCCTTACCCTCCCGCGTCCCCGCCCTGCTCCCCTACCCACCCCCTCCCACTCTTTATGGTGATTCTCCATTGAGCTCCAATCAGGTTCTGACTCAGGACATGGAGACCTACTACAAAAGTTTCACAGTAAAGGTTCATCTTCATGAACCTAAAGCAGCATCTTCAAAACACACGTTGTCATGATGAACCTTCTTTAAATGTGTTTTCAAGTCCAACTCGATCTAGTTAAGTTCAGACAGTACAATCACAGAAGAATGAAACTGATAGATTTATCAGTACGGCTAAGCTTTGATGACTCCGTGTTTTGGTGAGAATTCAGGGATTTTGTTGTTGTTGTTGTTGTTGTTAGAAGTAGCTCTCTTTTACTGACTATGCCTCTGAGCACACATGAGTGTCCTCCCATACAATGGCGACTAGGCTCATTTGTGCACGAGGGTAAGGCAGCCTTTGATAAATCTAAAACCCTGTTATTATCTCATTTTGGTATACTCAGAGATTTTCCTAAACAGATGTCATGGAAAATTCATTGAGAAAGAACATAACTTATTATAAAAGTAACCCACAGACTTTATCTCTCTTTTTCTTTGCTCAAAAAGTTCAAAGCCAGGGCAAACCAGCTTAATTGAGATAAGCCTTATAAGTAAAAGAACTGAAGGGTAATTTATGTGGTAGGGAACTGGGTAGCATCAAGTGAATTGTGTTGGATAGAGCTGAAATGCCCTCAATGCTATGAAGTTGGGACTTTAAAAGTTCCCCCTCTTAGAAAGTCTTAACATTCCCATTTTAAACACTGTTTCCCTTTGTCTGTCAGGAAGTATCACTGATGATTAGCAAGGGAACTTTTGAATTTTTCCAAATAATGGATTGAATTTTCTCATAAACCACTGACAGGCAACTGCCCTCAGATACCAAAAAGGAACTGAATTCTGAGTGTTTCCAAAGAGTAAGGAGAAGGTGCTTTAACACTAAGAAGAGAAATTATTGATTCTGTTCTCCAGTTAAGGGCCATTTGAACTTGTCTCTTAAAGTTTTGAAAGTGCTTTCAATGGCCCACATCACAGAAAACAGTGAAGAGCAAGGCTATCATGATTATTATAAGGCAGAAACAAGTTACTGAAGTTTTGTTTACGAAATGAGCTCTCTCTTGGAATCTGAGGCTTGGGTCAGATCCTACAAGGTAATTAAGATCACTCATTTGTACATATCCTAAAGAAATACTGTAAATATCATCCATATATGGGAACAGATAATGTAAATGAGAAAACAAGTCTCAATACTATTGGTAGGTGGTGAGGAAAATATGTCATAGAACTATACAGCTCATGAGCATGGGAAGGTATCACTTGGAAAATACATCTTGGCCCTTTTGTAAGCAAGCCCAACATACACTTACTACGTGCAACGTCAGTTTTACTCTCCAGGCTTTGCTCAGGTTTGTGTGTGGCACACACCTGTCGAGACTACAAAAATTACACGTAAATAAAAATTAAAATAAATCTTAAGAAAAATGATGGGAGTAAATGCTCAGAGTCCTTGTATGTAAAGGGTAAAAAGGAGAGTAAAAGCATATTAAACATACATACATGATTGGTAATATCTACTGTATTCACATTGGACCCAATCTGAGACTTAAGTGTAGGTATTTTGTTATAGATATATCACTTGGTGATGTGTACCCCACAGTCAGTTATTTTATGTAGTTGGGCCAGTTGTGGATTTCTGTGATGATGTCTGTCGTCCATAAAGAGAAGCTTCTTTCATATGGGGTAAGAGCTACAGTTGTCTGTGGGTACCAGGATTAATATTTTATTAAATATTAATATTTAGACAGTGTTTGAAATTTTGGTTTAGAAGCAAGATAGTAGTAGGTTCTTTTCTAGGATATGTGACCATGCTACCCCACAGGTAGTTAGCTAGAATCACAGTACCAGGCATGAATTATTCCCTATTGAGCAGACCTTAAATCAAACTCTGTGGCTGTTGGTTACTGCCGAGATCTAAGTGTTAGGATCACGCTTTGCTTCGCAGGCTTTAGAGCTGTGTGGGATGGATGATTCATTGCTTTTCTCCCTCGGCAGCTTGCACAGTTCTTTGGGGTTCTAGGAGAGCTTGTCTTCAGGGATGAGGATTCCAGATCAATTTCAGCTCAATTCTTCCAAGTCCTATGTCTAAAGCATGGATTTTTTTTTTTTTTTTTAGCAATGGGGCTCATACTTTAAAGTTCTGGTAGGCAACAAAGGCAAAAACCTCTATTGTTTTGTGGGTTTCTTGTACTCCTCTAACCAATAACTCCAAAAAAGGTTTCCCATGTTTAGCATTCTTTTTTTGTTGTTGTTGTTCAATACTCTATGGCTTTTGGGGAGAGCATTATCCCAGGTGCGACCTTCATTTAAATTACACACACACACACACACACACACACACACACACACACACACACTATTGCTACTTCCTTTGGCACAAATGTGGATTCTCATTGAAATATTAACAAACTATGTGTTATTCTGCATATCACCTTTTGGTAAAAGCTAGAACCCAAACCACCCTGATATACAGGTATCACTTCCAACATTCTGCTGCTGGCTTTATCTAATTTCTGCTGTCCTTATGTATGGAATAAGATTGAGCTTCTATTTGCCATGACCCAGCTATTGCTTGAGTTTTCTGTGGGGGACAGAATTTCAAGGACATTCATTGAAACGATAACCTTTCTGGCTTGAGATGCCCTTTTATGGGTGCCCTATCATATACAGGTGACATTATGGGTGCCCTATCATATACAGGTGACATTATCTAGCAGCATACTGCTTGGACTTCTTGCTCTTACAATCTTTCCACAATGTTCTCCACAAGGAGGAAACTGTGTGAACTAGTGTGGTTGAATTTTGCTTATCACAATACAGATATATGAGTTTTGTCTCAATCATCTTTCTTCCTTCCTTCCTTCCTTCCTTCCTTCCTTCCTTCCTTCCTTCCTTCCTTCCTTCCTTCCTTCCTCCCTCCCTCCTTCCTTTCCTCTTCCTCCTCTTTCTCTGTCACTGTCTCTCTCTGTCTCTCTCTCTCTCTCTGTATCTCTCTTATTACAGTAATTGTTTATGGTGTAACTATAATTAAGGTTAACCTGGACAAAATAGGGAAAGATTGTACACTGACCTTAGACAAACATTATATTCAATATTACATTTTTATTATTTTGTAATAATGTAAAAACTGGGTATGTTGAGTTGGCTCAATGGTTAAAACATTTGTTCCTCAAGGAAGACCAGGTTTTGGATCACCAGAATCCAAATAGCTGCTAGGTTTGTATGGCATCCTCCTTTAACTATAACTTGAGAAGGCTGATTCAAGGGATCCCCAGAACAAGCTGGCTGCCAAGACTAGCCAACCAGTGAGCTCTTGGTTTGATCAAGAAATATTTCCTCAAAGAATAAAGTAGAAGAACATTCACAACATCAACCTTTGGTTATTAAATGCAGGTGCATATAGTTTTGTATGCACATCCACATATAGATGTACACATGCTTATGATCATGACCATAAAAAATATACATTAAAAGAAAAAAGAAAAATATAAAAATATATTCTATTTAACAATTTATTTATTATATTCTACATTCCATTAGTCTTTTGTTAAATAGGGATCTACTGGACACTGGTTCTAGACATAAGGGAAGCAATTTGAAGCAGGAATATACAATCTTTGTTTCCAATGAGCATAGAGTTTGGCGTGGAGACCCAATGAATGAGAAAAAAAATTATATAAGCTCTGTAGATAAAATAAAGAAAACAGCAGGTGGCTAGCTCATATTTGAAGAGCATATTTGAAGTGGCCATTCACAGAAGATAACATGTATACGTAACTGAAGAACAAGAATTTTTGTTTGAAGACTGAGAAGCAGTGTTAACAAGTACATAATATCAGGTTCTCCCCTAAAGTGACTGAGTTCCAGGATCATAGTACAATAACAACCCTCATGTAAACACTTACCAGTCATAAGCAAGCAAGGAGTGAATGCAGTCATTTCTACCCATTGACCTTGACAAATAATCCTTGTACCAACCTGGAAAGCCTACTTTGAATATGGAATTTTCAGGCTTCTTGAAATTCTTTGTGACACAAAGAGATATTGGGAGGGACAGCAGGATGTCTGACCTTACTGTTCTTGTCTTCCTATCTCTGGATCCACCTATCCTGCATTGTGACTAGTCCCCAAGAGCTCATGCTTGCATGGACACCAACCCATAATTTGTTTGTTGTTTGCTAAATTATTATAAACACAATGAAAGGCAAACAATACCAAGTAAGGTTCTATTGAGGGTTGTTTTCAGCATGGGGAGACTGTCCAGAGGACAGGTGCTTGTCTTAGTTAGGATTTCTGTTGCTGTGAAGAGATACCATGATCAAGGCAACTCTTATAAAGGACAACATTTGCTTGGGCTGGCTTACAGGTTCAGAGGTTCAGATCATTATCATCAAGGTGGGAAGCACGCCTGTGTCCAAGCAGGCATGGTGCCAGAGGAGCTGAGACTTCTATACCTTGTTCCAAAGGCAATTAGGAATGGACTGGCTCCTAAGTTTCTAGGTCCCAGGTTTCTAGGAGGAGGATCTCAAAGCCCACCTCCACAGTGATACACTTCCTCCAACAAGGTCACAACTTCCAATAGTGCTACTTCCTGGGCCAAACATATTCTAACCACCACAGTGCTCTCAGGCTGGATCTGAGGAAGGGGTGGGCACCATCTCTGCAGTCTTACCACTGTTTCCTGTGCCAGCACTCTGATATGCACAAACGAGACTTTCTTCACACATCTGGTCTGCTTTCTGCTCCTTTAACCAAAGTCTGCATCTGACTTGCAAAAGACCATGACAATAATGAGTGCCACACCAGGAAGGTTGCACAGTAGCTGCACCTGGTCATTCTTGTGGGAAACTCGCTGGCAAGTGGTAGCAGAGTTCGGCACTAACTTGTGGTCACTGCTGGAAAGATCTGTTGAAAGCAGTCTTTACTGTAGAATCTGAGTGGTAAATAAAGGGCTCCCTGTCTCGAGTCCATGCACTTAAGCACTGTCCACACACAACTTGGAGCCACTCTCTGGCCACCTGTTAGGCCTAGAGTTGAATAGCTTATGGTGCATAAGAAGAACAGAGTTGAAGAAGAGCCCTGTTCAGTGTGAAACTGAAGGAATGATGGAGAGGCCGTCTATGGAGTTATTATGGGTAGGAATGAGTTCTCGTTTCCTGTAACTAATACAATAATAAAGCGGGTGGATAAGTTTCTGTGGGGAGCGGGGATTAGGGATAAGTATCATGTCTAAGTTGTCTGGGCTTAATCACATGAAAGGGGTATCAGATCAAACCCATGCCACCCTTTTCAGCCAGTGTAATCCTGTTGCATGCTATCTTCTTTCTTTGAGGGCTCCACATGGCAGCTCTGAATTTAAAGTTATTTGTAACTGAAGTTGAAATTGTTCAGAAAACATCCCAGAAGGTGGTCCACCTGGATAAAGTTAAGGAGGACAATAATGGTTAGAGATGGGATGGAGTGGAAGCCAAACGCACATAGGGACATTGCATCTTTGGGAGTGCTGAGTTTTCAAAAAAAAAATTCAATAAAAGTTGTTAATTTGAGCATCATCTTCTATGCTTTATATTCGTGCTTTGTAACATCTTTTGATTAAAATAAAAGACATTTAATAATGCAAGTCTGGCTTGTGGAGTCCCAGGCATGGTTTTAGTGAAGGGTTTGATGTTGAGTCTCTGCTCTCTACCTTCTGTTAAGGAAATATGCCTGGACTGGAGAGAGAACTCAGTGGTAGAGAACACACTTGCTGCTCCTGCAGAGGACCCAAGTTTGGTTTCTAACAGCCACATTAAGTGGCTTATGTGTGCCTATAACTGCAGCTCCAAGGAATGCAATGTCCTCTTCTGGCCTCCATTGTCACCAGTTCTTCATGTAGAAAGCATATGGACAAATAGGTATATACATGTACACATAATTTTAAAAAAATTAAAAGAAATACTCTTATTTGAATGAACTTTTGTCTTAGTGTTCTGCTGCTGTGAAGAGATACCATGACTATGGCAATGCAATTTCTATATCAAAATGCATTTAATTAGGCTTGCTCACACTTGCTTACATCATCCTCACTCAGGAAGCATGGCAGCAGATAGGCAGACATGGTAGCTGAGAGTTCTACATTCAGATCTGAAGGAAACAGGAAGAGTGAGACACTGGGCCTAGCTTGAGTGTTTAAAGACCACCCAAATGACACACTTCCTCCAGTGACACCACACCTATTCCAACAAGGTCACACTGCCCAATCCCTCTCAAGTAGTGCCACTCCCTAATGACCGATATTCAAATTTATGATCCTCCAGAGGCCATTCCTATTGAAACCCACCACAGCATTATTCATTATTTGTATTCTATGAGTATGAAAGTTGAGGTGAAGGGTTCAGAGAGAGCTTGGTCTTGATGCACAATAAAAGGAGTTGGGGAAATGGGGACATCTGATACAGGCCCTCTGTATCCCCCACATTGACTAAGCCACTGTAGAGGCATCAAAATTTATATTCTTAGTTAACAATCCATCAGATAAATGGTACAATAGTAGCATTTCCCATATAGACTGATGAGGTGACCTAAGTGAGGTCATGCATACAGTACTTTGAAGAAACTGATTGGTGTATACTATGAGGCCAATGAACTCCTAAATTACTACTAGCATTCTTCATGAATGCGTCCATGGTTAATCCGGCTAAGATTTTTACAGAGTGTGCTTCATTGAGCAGTAAAGAAACTTAACCTTCCATTTTCTGATTTATAAACTACTGCTCTGACAGCCTGAACCTGGCCTGTGATTATGTGATAACGAAAAAGCAAAAAAAACAAAAACAAAACACAAAAAAATTGGCACCATTAATTGTCTGCTATTATATCATATGAAAGGAGGAAGCACTTGAGTGTCCGTGCAAACACAGAATAAGAGTTCTGAAAATATAGAATAATGAGCTAAAACATCATTAAAAATTTCTGTGGGTGGCTCAAATCTCTCTCTCTATCTATCTATCTTTCTTTCTCTCTCTCTCTCCTTTCTCTCTTTCTCCTTCTGTACTGGCTAGGTTTGTGTCAACTTGACACAGCTGGAGTTATCACAGAGAAAGGAGCTTCAGTTGAGGAAATGCCTCCATGAGATCTAGCTGTGAGGCATTTTCTCAATTAGTGATCAAGGGTTCCTTGTGGGTGGGACCATCTCTGGGCTGGCAGTCTTGGGTTCTATAAGAGAGCAGGCTGAGCAAGCCAGGGG